>VZTT01005581.1:5089-122723 GCA_013400855.1 Buphagus erythrorhynchus | reverse complement strand
TTTTTTTTGCCTTTACTTAGAGTTAGGATTAACAAATACATGATGGAAATGGGGTTTTCTTGTGTTTGAGCTTGGCTGTTAATTAAATTTTATTAAAAAGTACAGAGTGTTTGACAGTACTTTTAGCTACTTGCTAGAAGTGAGGGAAATGGAGGAAGATGTAGCTGCTACAAGGTTTCTTAAAGCTAAACAGTTTAATAGAGAATTAACACTTACATTATTTATCTTTTTATCTCAATAACTAAATTTTTATGATCCTTAGTGTGACATTGACTGACCAACCAGAAACTTGAAACTCATGAAGAAGAAGGAAGATGAACACTGAATGAGACCACACGTAAAATTTTCTATATTGTCTCATTACTATACCATAAAAACTTCAAATTTAAAACCCTTCACCATGTGAAAGCACACACTTTTATTTAACTACACACCCATGATTTTAACTTCATTACTTAAATTTAGCAGCTCTCTCTAAGGCTTCAGGTCAAAAGCAGTGCCTGAGCACAGAAAGCTCAAAACCCCCACGTTTCTGGGATCCAACAAGGGAAAATTCCCATTCCTCCTTCAGCTGCCAGACCCAGGGCAAGGCTCCATTCACCACCTGCAAACACAGGCAGCAGCACAGGTTTCCTTGCAGCCCACTGCTCAGGTTTCTCCCCTCTGGGTCTCTCTACCCTCTCTGGTGGAAGGAGCCACCAAAACAGCTCTTGCACTCTGCACAAGCCACAGATCCCACATCCAGCCCTCCTCCCTTGGAGGCTCCCTTGAGCCTTTCCAGAGCTCAGCATGGAGAGGTTTGCAGGGAATGACAATTTAGGAGGGGGACTATTCCCAACCAGGCACTGTGGCAGTCACAGAACCCTCACATGGTTTGGGCTGGAAAGGACCTTCAAGGCCACCTGATCCCACCTCCTGCATGGGCAGGGACACCTTCCCTGGGGCAGTGGTCCAGGAGCTGTGATCCCACCCTGCTGCATCCCCTCCTCCTGTGCCAGTCTCACAGGGGGAGAGCAGGAGAAGATCCCCTGGCTTCATGGCAGAGGGCTCAGAGATCCATTTCCAAACCCCTTTACCTTCCCACCTGCAGGAGAACAGGAGCTGCAGTGGTGTTTGGCTCCTGCATCCTCCTCCCACCTACAGCAAGCAGGTGAGCCCAGGTTTCCCACAGGGCAGAAGCAGGAGGGAGCTGTTTCTGATCCCTCAGCTGCTGGGGAAGGTCTGTGTGCTGCCCAGGGAGGCTTTGGTTTGGTTTGGGCAGCACAGCAGTGCACAAATTCATCAGCCACACACAGGAGTCCAGAGGCTGATGCAGAGCTTGGGCCAAACCCTGCTCTCCTCTCCACAGAGGTGCAAAAAGAAGATTAAACATTTCTTAATGATCTCCTGGTGCCACTGTCAGTGTGGGCACCAAGGTGATGACAGAAGTGTGGCTGTGGTGGGGATGACTCCCCAGGCCACAGCAGAATTTCGTGTTTAAGGCAAAGCTGCAGCTCCTTGGATGAGGAACAGGTCATTTACTCAAACATAAAAATACTTCTTTGTGCACAGAAGCATCTTTCTGCTACCTTACCCATAAACTCCAGATTAATCTGCTGCTCTGAAGTGTTTATAGGTAATATCATGAGAGTTTCCTTTTAAAGAGTTTTATTTTACAGCTGAATTGCCAGCTTGTATTCCAAGATCTCAGCTACAATGTTCCACAGATTTTGGAGGGGTCTGCAGGACTGATGTGCTCAATTTCTGCCTTTCAGACTCTACTATCTGCTTTTTCCAGTTAACCTGCTGCAAGGCATTTCTCCAGGAAGGTGATTTTCCTTCCTGTTCACCATATCTCTGGCAGAAAATGCATTTTAGTGAACTAATTAAATAGAGTTGGATTGTACATCAAATATCAGTAATAATATCAGGCACTAACATTCTGGCTGCTGTGAGAACAGGTTGCAATACACATTGTACCTGTAATATATCACTGGGATAATGATTTGATGCATCTGTGCTGTTAAATCCTCCCTTGGCAGAGTGACCAGCAAGCAAAAGACTCTGGAAAATATTTATGGGAAAGAGGATACTGGAATGGTGGAGGGAAGCATCCTCCTCCGTGTGCTGTCCTTCCCTGGACTTCTCCTCCCAGCCACATTCCCAGGGCTTTTGTGAGGCTGCATCCCCAATTTTCTCCTCTTTTTCTGACCCTCCAGAGTATGAGCAGCTCTCCTTTTCTGTATTCTACTTATTAATTATTATAATTAAACTCCTGTTTAATTAAAATCAAGTGTATCCCAGAAAAACCTGAGCTAAACCAGCTTATGTTTTTAAATATGCTTTTTTCCCCCCTCCCAAAGGATTCCCAAGTCCTTCACAAGCTACAAGCACAGAATGATTAAAATTAAAGATTTTCTTGAGTTCAGTTTTAATTCTGTGAGAGTTAATTCAATTGAGTAGAAGACACATTGATAACTTTCCCTCACTTCACATTTCTGTGGAATAAAAAGAGGAAGATCTTAGCTAAGCAAAATAAATGTCCCTTGGGAGAGGAAATTCTTGAGATGCTCAAAATGCAGCACCTGTAGCCAGTGTTTCTTCTCAGGTGCAGAGAAGTAAAAAAGGATATTTTTTGGGAGGACAAAATTCACAGAACCCTTTTGGAGAATGCTAAACCTAATTCCTTGTTCAGCAAGCTGTGATCTCCCCCAGATGCAGAATACTGAGTTTTCAGTGACCCATTCATCCTCTAATGTCCATAATTCCCAAAAAATAGCCACGAAAAGAAGCAAGGGGCATTAAGTATAATAATAAAAACATAAAGGATAATAATGGACTCATATAAATTGTCACTGCCCAGGTTCATTTGGGCACTGGGGGATGGAAGCACAAGGCTCACATCCATCTCCATTAATATTTTCAGCCAAAGGTTAAAGAACAGTAAAACGAACTAAGCTGTCAGAGAAAATACATATTAGCATTTAGATTAACAGTTATTATCTCCATTTCCCATCAGCAGACAACAGTGAAATACGTGATGATGGCGTCAGATATTTTTTTCAGAAAGGTTAAGGAGTCCCTGGATTCAAAGGGCTGAGGAAGACTGGCCTGGGAGATAAATGGCCTGGCCCTGGCATGTGCTGTGCATCCTCAATACATCTGGACTCTGGCTGGAATTAAAATTCATATTGCAGCAGCAATTAAAAGGCAGAAGTAGGTCAGGAGCTGTTGTTTGAGGCAATGTGCAGGAAAGGAAAGAAAGGAAAAAACCCAAAGCAAGCAGCGTTTGCCTGCAAGAAAATCCAGCCTTGAGAAGCTGAGGATAAGGTAACAATGAGAGGATAAAACAGGGAAAGGAGAGTTTGGGTGGCTCAGCAGGCAAAGGCTGCTCCCACTGGGCAGCTCTCAGGCTGCAGGGCGACATCAACTCTCTCATTTTCCATGGATCAAGTATTTTATTGTACATGGAAAGGGCTGTCCCAGAGATCCTCCCACAGTGCCCTCCCTGGTGCCACACGCTGGGACAATGCCCATTGTGGGAACCACAACCAGCTCCAGGCATGGAAAATAGGAATAAAACCACATTGCTTCAACTGCTGTTTGAAAACCAGAGGAATTTGGTGCAGTCACCTGCAGGCTGGCACAGACCCTCCCTGCAGGCTGCTCCTCTGCTTTTGCAGTTCTGCACAATTAATGCAGGTGAGGGATTTCATGGGCAGCTCAGCTTTAGTCCCTCAGCCACATAAAACTGAGCAAAGTGAGACCCAACCACCCAGTATTGATTAAACCTTGCTTTCAGTATAATCTATTCTTAAAGGTGTCCTGTTAACCAAAACTACACCAAAAAAAGTTCTCTCATGCTGTAAGAATTTGAATGGGAACTTGGCTTGTTAAAGTTTGATTTTATCCAGGGAATTCAAAAGGGAAGGGAAAGAAAGGGAATTTTAAAATAATTCTAAATGCTCCAAAGAGCAGCAGCTGCTTTCAGAAGAGGCAGAAGCTCTCCATGTGTGGCCCTGGGCTCTGCCTTTCCCTGTTCTCATGGGAATTTCTGAGCCAAGCCCTGCCAGGTATCTCCCCAACCTGCCTGGCTGTTTGTGCTCAGCAAAAATCCATTTTCCATGTTGGCAGCTCCAAGTGGCACCAGGAATCCAGAGCAATAGAAGCAATCAATTAAATTCAAACAGATTTGAAACCCAATCCCAGAGGTGTCCCAGAGCACCCATGGGGATTGTGGCCAGAATTACCTTCTGCTGCTAAAACACTTCTTTTTTTTCCATATATTTATCCTACAGACACAAGGGAAAATCTGTTTTCTTGACTCCATTCTTCCTCTTCCAAAAGACATCCAAAGCAATTGTCAGTAGCTAATTTTGTCACTGGCTATTGTGTGTTTTCTGTGCTATTTTGTCCTCTGCCCCTCATAAATCCTGCACTGATGGGCTTTAGTCACTAGCAAAGGTTTCTATATCTCATTCCACCTCCTGCCATGGGCAGAAAAGACATTTTTACCTGTTTGTGATACAAGCCTATGCAGGACCCTAATAATTATTAATGGCAACACACCATCAACAAGTGGGGACGCAACACTTGAGTATTTATACTGTTTATACTTTGCAGGGAGGGGAAGAATTCCTTTTCACAGATAGTGGTCAGGGCATATTCCTCACAGGAGTTTGCCCAGCTTGTCCCAGTGGCTCAGTGCATTGCCAGGTGTGTGACTGACATGTTACAGCATCACCCAATTAACAGAGTGATTAATGCACAATTAACAGAGTGATTAATGCACAGCCCTGATGGCAATCTGGGACGTGTTTGGGGCTGGGACCACACACAGAGGTGGGAGTGTGGCTGTCACCAGGGATGCAGAAATGTCTCATGAGCAGTTGTAGGAGAGAAGAAAACCCTTGAAAATGCCCTGGGGGGGATTTTGGGGCTGGGCTGGACCACAAACAGAGCCAGGACTGTTGGGAGCTCTGCTCCTCCAGGCCTGGCTGCTCCCAGGCTGGGATTTACAGCAGAACAACTCATGAGGGACAAGGGAAAACCTTCATTTTATAAATATGCATTGCAGTTTTATCTGTCTGTTGTCATATGTTAAATACAACATGCACACTCACACCAGCTCAGCTTTCTTCATTTAAATCACAAGATCATGGAATAATTTGGCTTGGAAAGGACCTCCAAGTCACAGGATCACAGCGACATTAAGGTTGGAAATTACCTCTAAGATCATCAAGTCCAACCTTTGACCTAATACCAACCACAACAATGAGAGACATAAGAATGACACATCAATAATCACAGAAATCACCTTTTCCATACACAATTTGTACAAAAACCCCAAACCTGGCTTCCATGACGTGGAACACATGAGTTCCACATCATTGCACTCACAATTTTTGATATCAAACAGGCTGAGCCATTCCAGAGCAAGTTTTGACCAAGTTTGAAAACCTTTTCAACAAATTTGCTTGAATAGCCACCTCTAGGATTCTCAAAAAGTAATAAAAACTGAAATGTGCATCTGACCTATGCCCACTGCCAGAGGGAGATCCTCAAATAAAAATTGCTGTATGTGTGGTTTGGACTTCTATAGATATCATTCAATTACGAAGAACAGATGTAAAAAAAAATACCTTCAAAATGTATAAAGTCCAAATTAATATGCAACCAGTGCTTGTGGGGTTCTCCAAGGATTAGGAACTCTCCATGGGCAGGATTCAGGGACAAAAAGGGACTTCCCTGGAGAGAAGTGATGCTCCTGCTGGGACTCTGCATGGAGTAAGAAAAAGGAAATTCTGCCCCTTTGCCCCTCCAGCCCTTGGCACTGGGGTTATTTTATGGCCTCCAGCTCTCTGCTGCCCATGAGAGCCACATAACCTCAGCATCAAACTGCTTCTATAGCAAATAAGTGCTGACAATCTACTAAACCTCATTTTTAAATATTAACCACCATGTAGGAAAGCTGATGGAAGAAAACCAGCTCATTCTTGGTAGCTCAACAACAACAAAATGCAACAACAAAAAGCCAGAAGAGAATTAATACCAGCTTCACTTAAGAGAAAGTGTTTAATACCATCTGGAATCATCACCCAGTGCATTTTTACTTGTAACTTTTTCTATTTTGCCCCCTTTCTGGGTGCTCAGAAGAGAATTTTCCCCTACAGGAAGCATCTCAGCAGGGCAGTGACTGCAAAGGGCAACTCCCCTCCACCCCACCACTGCTGGCAGCAGCACAGACAGGGCACCAGGAGCAGTTCATGACTATTTATACTTCACAACCCCATCCTGCTGAAGGCTTTTAGGTAATTAGTTTTCCTCATTAACAGATGCACTGCCTAGGGAAGGGCATGCAGGTGCTCCTGAGCCCCATCCTGGATTACAGAGCTGGGAGGGCAAAGCTCAGAAATGCTGAGCTGGGCTGGGGAAAAGAGCAACAAAGCCACCACATTTATATAAAAATGTGTCCTTCCTGCAAGATCATAGAACATAACAGCCATAAAAAACATTCCCAGGGCATTACCACAATCCCCTTGTATTTAAATCAGATGGAACATATTTATCAACGTCACTTTTAGGTAGACACAAATATACTTTAAGGGATATCAGGAGGTTTTTGGTGCTAAAGTTGCATCCTGTGCTAAAAAACCCCAAATTTTACACATCCCATGGACCAAAAAGTGATTTGCAAACACAGGGAACAGAGAGAGCAAATAAAACACACTTCTTCCTGCTACATCTCATCATTTTTCTCTTTCACGCTTTCAGAGGCAAAATGGACATCAGGTAAAGCCTAATTTAATATTATCACTAATGCATTCAAACACATCACCAAGAGCTGTATTGCTAAAACTGCACTATTAAAAAACAAACAAACGAAAAAAAAAATAAAAACCAACAGGTAAAACTTTGTTATCTCCTTGGAAAAGCTGGGCCTGGTGCTCCAGCACTCACTGAGGTCTGTTGAGAAAGCACCAGCATTATTTTCCTGAATAAGGATTACTCCCCTGATTAAGGAGTGCAGGATTACATCCATTCTTTGCCTATCTCCTGTTGTTTACATATCCCTGTTTTCACCTCTCAGTTTTTTGTTGTTTTTTTGGGTTTTTTTTAAGCACTGGGCATTTAATTACTGTTAGCACCAGATATCATTGTGCTGGACTTTTATCCCTTCAAAATTTGGCTGGGTTTTGGATGCCAAATAAGAAATGCTTTTGTGATCAAAACAAAGGAAATAAAGCAGAAGCAGCAGAATCTGGACTATGCAATTAAAAACAAATAAAAAGAGGGAACTTGTTATCCACAATCAAGGCTTATTCATGATTCATCTCACATCCCTGCTCCCACCCATGGCCTCTGCTCTCTGGAGCTGATTGCTTTTGTATCAATTTTTTAACTGTGCCAAGGACTGAGTTACCTGAGAGCTCCCAGGCACTGCTGACAGGATCACTGCTGGAAAATAACAGCACTCAGATGGTTGAAACAAATATTATAGGTAGGCTTGCTGTTAATGATTAATAAATAAAAATACTTTGATGTTTTTCACCTTACAAAGAAGGGGTGAGAGTTGCTTTAGTTTGTCACTGCCATGTGCTTTACATATAAAAATATATCTCCGTCCTATCCTTAGGAAAACTAAGTTTCTTTTCCACCACTTTATGGTAAAATGGAACGTTTAAAGCAGAATTATTAACTAAGAACTAAACGCAGGTCTCAAGTCACATTCTCAACCTAATGAGAAAGGTATCTAACTGAATAAAAAAAACACCACCACAAGTTAAACTTCCAACAGGGAACGAACTTTTTAAATGGAAAACAGAACTCCTTCAAAACTCCTTTCAGTTTCTCACATTTGACACCGAATTACATTAATCTCAGTTTGGGATAATCACAGAGGGAACATAAAAAAAAAAAGTTGAAAAAACAAAAAGGGTTGAAAACTGAAGTACCACCAGATAATTTCAGATGGCTTGATCACAACCTTATGATCATGATCACAACTTTATGATTATGATCACAACTTTATGATTTAGTGCGCCAGTTCTGCAGGTACTGTTTACGTATTTCCCAGAGTTAAAAAGAAAGGTAAAGAAAGGCTGAGAAGGCAGGAAGGAAGCCACTCCAAACCCCAAAATAACACATTCTATTTTCAGAACCCCCCACGAGCTGCAGAACTCACCGCAGTTTCCCCGTTCCCCTGCAGGGCAGCTCCCGGTGCAGAACACGCGGAGCCCAGCGCTGCGTGTCCCGGCTGGTACCCGGAGCATCCCCGGGATGCTCTGCCCGGCCAGCCCCGCTGGTGACAGGGACAGCCAGCAGCTGCCAGCACATCAATTATTCACCCACAGCTGCTCTGCTCCGCCAGCCACGCTCACTGCCTGCTTTGTGTCCCGGGAAAAATGATTTAAAAAAAAAAAAAAAAGCAAAAAAAATCCAAGAACTGCGCATGGGAGAAACCTGCCTGGGGAAGAATTTGCGTCCCCCGGTTGTGCCTCCTTCACCCTTGGTTGGTTGGTTTTATGAGCAGCTCGTTTTCTTAAATGTTGAAGTTGTCTCCTTCCTTCTGAGCAAAGTTAAGGGGAAATGTCCAACCAATGCTGCTCGCACGTATTTCTGTAATGACCTCCCCGACTTGTAAATAGCCAGCACCTGTTTGCTAAACCTGTTCTAAGCATGGGAGGGGGGAAAAAAGCGCTGCAAGTTCCTAATTTACTTAAAAATCCATTGCAGTGTTGTTTTGGAAGTTATGTTTTGAAGGTGGTATTTTTCACTAGGATGTTTTAATTTTTATTGCAAATCTTTGAAATAATCAGTGGTGGCAACATTCTTCTCCTCGATGTTTGCCATCTGGAAATCATTAATAACTGAATATATTAACAATTGAATAATCATCCTTCTGATAATTGATCACAAGACTAATGGTGGAACAAAATAAAGGATTTTTAATCATTTACCTGGGTAATTATGTAATGCCTTAGTGGGGTAAACAAAGATTGACATAATTTTCTCCAATACTGCTAAGAGCAGCACCGGAATATTGCATTAATTTTGGCGTCCATATCTATAGAAAAACACTGCTCAGAAATGATTTGAACTCACTAAGAAATTACAAATACATTATTCAACCTGGTTTGCTGTCCAAAAGGATACTGAGAGTTAATTTGATTACAGTGCACCAAGGGTTTTTCAAGGAGAAAATACCTCGAAGTACTTCTGAGGTAGATATTTCTTTGGAGACAGTGATTGCCTACTCCAAAAATGTTCTGAGTACTCCAGTGACCTCTGCATTTCTTAGATACCTTTCTAGAAAATATGCTTTTGCCAAACAAACAACAAAATTCACAGAACTTAAAATGCAGAGAACATAAGAGCAGATTCCTTTAAATCCTTTCAAAATTGCTTTGTGCTCCTGTTGTTCATCGAATCTCCAGCACCTTCCTGTCAGCTGCATGTGGTGATTTTAGCAACCTTTAAATCCAAAAAAAAATTGCAATGATTTCAGGATTTCACCCAGAGAACCATGACATTGTAATGCAAATGAGGCTGATGAATGTTTCATGGCAGACTTCAAAATGTTTGCTGCTGAGCCTTTCTGGAGCAGCCCAGGTGGATGCACTTTTCCTCCCACCTTTTTCTCATTATTCCAGTTAGGATAAGAAAGAAAAACAACTTGGGGCACAAGGACATGAAATAATTTGATTTTGCTTGAGAATTATAAATGAAGCTTATTTCTGCCTGTAATGTTTTGGCTCTAGACAGGTTTAGACCGAGAAAAACACAACTTTATTCAGTGTTTGACGTAGATGGGATTGAATGACTTTCAAGACTTTGATCACCAGCTTAAAACTGCAGCAGGGACAGGAGGGTTTGTGATTATCTGCTGGATTTTGGCACAAACCAGGATCTGCTGTTCCTTCCAGATTGCAGGTGCACTTTGGAGGAGGTGATTACAGAGATCACGGCTGGGGTCACCCCCTCCTATGGTGGACTTGTGACAAAGGCCAAAAAAAATGTGTTTTCACCTGAACTGAATGCTGGAAATGTCCTTTAGGATGTGTGCAGCATGACAGGAAAGGTTAGGCTGCAGGGGAGGAGATAGCCAGGCAGATATTGGCCATGTCAGGCCTTGGAAGCGTTTCCCAGCAGGATGCACCGAGCCCAAATCCACTGCCCATTCTGAGCATTAAATGATATCTCTGGCTGCAGCTGGGCAGGGCATTCTGCAGGTCCATATCAGCCCCAGCCCCAGAGCTGGCACATCCTGCCACCCCTCCAGAGGTCTCCAGGGGCATGGAGAACAGCAAAGAGTGCAAGGGGCATGGAGAAGGGAAGGGAGTTGCTGTCTGTTGGTGCTACGTGAGTTTTGCCTGGAAAAATAATTGACTGACAGAGCTGTAGCTCAGAGTCCCTGTTCAGACAGTGTCACATATGCAAGTCAGTGACAAATTGTGCTTGAAAGCTGCAGAAATGTTGAGTAGCACGAGCAGGGAGATGGGGTTCCTATCCATTGCCATCAAAATATCATCTTTTAGTGCTGATGACAGTTTAATAGCTACTTCTGGATGGTGGAGAGCATTGTGAAGTGCTGTCACTGTATTATTAACCCGGGCTGGAGCTTCCCTGCAAATCAGAGCAAAAATCCACACAAAAGGAACTTCTGAAACAGTTTTAGATTAAAAGTGTGCTGGTCACAACAGGAATTGTATCTCTCTGTCTGCATCTCAGGGGAATCTAAAAACTCTTTAACCCCTGATTACATTATCATATATTTTCTGAGATCACAGAATCATCAGTGTTGGAAAAGACTCCAAAACCAGGGAATCCAGCCATTAACCCAGCACTGCCATGTGCACCACTAAACCACGTCCCTAAGCACATCCCAAGGGCAAATTCCATTCCATTTTAAAAATCCAGATGATGGAATTCTGCTCAAATCAAACATTTTTAATTCCATTTGTCTCCTCGAGGCAGCTGAGGTGGGGTGTGGGTACAGGGCAGCTAGGCTGACCTGCAGGATACAGTGTGTGAATCTCCACTGCTCATGAGAAAATGCATCTGTGCAAAGATGCACCCAGGGATGGGACTGCCTGAAATCATTGCTGGGACATACAAAGCTGTGCCACACCTTGGAAATGGTTTGCAGGGCCCCAGCCTGACACAGAGCAGATCTGTGTAATGTCACACACCTCAGCATATCCTTTGGCTGGGGAGGGACACGGTCATGGTGTGACCACAGAAAAGGTCTGGGATTCAAGGGATTGGAGTGTGACTGTCTATTGATACCTTTAAATTAGCCATCACTGTAGTATCTGCTTTCTGTCAAGGTGCTGCAGGAAATCACTGAGATGCATCTGGGAGGGGAGTGAATCAATTCCTTGCTCTGCCTGGGGGCTCACCCTTCCCTGTTGGCTGTTTCCCAGCTTGCCACCTCACTTATTTCCCTTTTTTTTTCCATAGCTCCTTGGCACCACTGGCAGGGAATGTGTTCCCTGCTGGGACACCTGTCTAGAACTGCCACCTCCCCAGGGTGGCACCTGACTTTGGGATGGGACTCTCAGCATTTTCCCTCTGTACTCAGCACTGGTGAGGAGCACCTTGAATCCTGTCCCCACTTAGGGGTCCCTCACTCAAGAAAGGAAATTGAAGGGCTGGAGCATGTCCAGGGAAGGGAATGGAGCTGGGAAGGGGCTGGAGAATTCCTGAGGGAGCTGGGAAGGGGCTCAGCCTGGAGAAAAGGAGGCTCAGGGGGGACCTTGTGGCTCTGCACAACTCCCTGACAGGAGGGGACAGCCGGGGGGATTTGGGATCTGGGAACAGGGAACAGGGACAGGAGGAGAGGGAACGGCCTCAGGCTGGGCCAGGGGAGCTCAGGGTGGACAGCAGCTGGAATTTCTTCATGGAAAGGACTGGAAGCATCAGAACAGGCTGTTCAGGGAGGTGGTGGGATCCCCATCCCTGGAGGTGTCCAAGGAATTCCTGGATGCAGCACTCAGTGCTCTGGGCTGGGGACAAGTTGGGGATCAGGCATGGCTTGGAATGGATGATCCTGGAGCTCTTCTCCTCCTGAAATAATCCTGGGATTCTGAGACACCAAATGAGGCTCTGAAGGCTCCCAGGGAGCTGTGGCAGAGCTGCCAAAACACGTTCTGCTGGCACATTATTCCCCATCTGGGATTTGCTGCTTTTTTTTTTTTTTTTTTTGAAGTCTCAGAAAAACAGGGCATTACAAAAGCGTCAAGCTGTGAGAAGAAAAGTCAAAAGCCAGAAAATTCCAAGTTAATGCTGACTCCTTAATTCACATCATTAACTCGGAGGCACAGCTGAAGTCTGGGCAGCAGCCTGAGCTGAGCTCTGGTGGGGTGTGGAACAGGCTGAGGATTGGCACATCCAAGGGAGCACAAATTCCTGTGTGGATACAGGAGGGGAGCTGGGACTGGCTGAGGGAAGGGGCTGGATGCCACTGGAATGGGGGAAAAAAAAAAAATAAAAAGAGGGGCAATCAAGAGACAGATTTCCTGAAAAATTAGGTGGGGGAAGGGAGGTGAGAGAAGAGAGAAGCTCATCCCAGAGAAGAAAAAGATTAAGGACAGTGACAAATGAGGGAGCCAAGACATGAAGTAAAAGGTGGGCAGGGAAAGGCAGATACTTAAACAGGAAAAATAGGGGAAAATTGTGAAAAAGGCAAAAAACAACAGGGAGTGAGAGGAGAGGGACTTGGACAGGGATCTGGGATGGACCTGGCACAAAGCTGGGGACTGCAGTGAAAGGGAGAGGAGAACAAAGATCTCCCAGAGAGGGAGAAATGCAATTAGGGCTGGGAGAGACTGAAGAAGAAAAATCAAGAGGAAAAAAGGCTCAGGTTTAGTGGACAGAGGAGTCAGGGAATTTTAGACTCTCTCCCTTTTGAAGGCAGAGCAGGATTGGAGCTCCCATCTCTCCCTCTCTGCCCAAGGCTTGCTGCACATTGATCGTGCTAGCTGAGCCCTGGCCTTCATTTCTGCTTATTATTTCAAAAAATTCAAATTACACATGAGAAATAGAGACTAAACCAATCATTAAGGCTGCAAAAGAAATATCCCAAAGTAAGGAAATCCGAAGAAAACTGAGGAGGGAAGGGCTTTGCAAACCCTGTGATACATCAATATATATATTGCTCTTCTGCTGAAGATCTTAGAGCAACTGGATCTTTGAAAATACACACAGCTGGATACTTACATTTAATTAAATAGTTTTTAAGATAATGACTACAGCAGTTTTGGCATAATTCACAAGTAAAAGCAATCAAACCCAAAATTCAAAACTGCTTTTATTCAAATATCCAGCATCAGTAACAGCCTCTACAGTTTTCGATGGAATGGGAGCCATAAAACTCCATTCCAGAGTTTACAGTTGCAATAAGAACAGATTTATGGGCAATAACAAGTGTCTGTGTGCACCTTCTTGTGCCTCTCCTTTATTAGGCTAAAGCTGAGACATCCCCAAAAATGTCTTTAATTAGCTCAAGCAGTTCATTTAACAAAACAAGCAGTTTAGAACAAATATAAACCACTATTCTCCAGCCACCAAGTACAGGAAGCAACTATGATTTGTGCAAGATTAATAAAGTCACAGGTGATTTTGGAACAATCTAATTAAAGTATGATTTAAACCTAAGAGCAAATGGGCTTTTTTGCATCAGCACTGGATCCAGGAAAAGAAAATATTATGTTAATAAATATCGTTTTTTTTGTAGAATTCCTCTATGTTTAGAGGGGGTATGAAGGCACTTTGGAAAGGAAGTTGCTTTGCTTGTAAAACATTGCAATAAAAGCACTCGTGGGATTTTCTCCTCGACTAAACCAGAACTTCTTTTCTGTCCCATCATATAATCCATGCATCAAGGAAGAACAGTGCAATGATGAGGGAATAACTGAAGTTAGAAAGGCAGGGGAAAACTTCTGATAGTCAGATTGAGGGAGCAGACTTCAGATGCATCACATAAAATAATTAAATATCTATATGGAGTGTAATTAACATTTCTCCCCCCTATAGCAGAACACAGCATTAAAAATACTGAGCACATTCAGCTACAGCAAAACCAGAGAGAAATGCAGAACCCCAAAATTGTTTTCAACACTTATCAGAGCCCTTTTGGCTGCAGACCAGTGTTGAATCTCTCAAAAGCTCCTTTTGTCACAAGCAGGGGTTTTCCAGAGATGAATTCCCACCAGTGGATCCAAGTGAGGATCCTAAATTCCAAACCCTTTTACAGCCACAGAGTCACAGGATGGCTTGGGTTGGAAATGACCTGAAAGACCATGGGCAGGGACACCTCCCACCAGAGCAGGCTGCTGAAATTTCTTTAACTTCTCAATAAACAAAGCAAAAATTGGGTTTTTGGCAAAAGAAGGGAATGGCACTGCAATTTTTACAAAATCACCAAGAAAATGTGGGTGGTCAATGCTTCCCTGATAAATATTCACACAACAGAAGTGAGAGGAACTGTTCTACAATTCTTTTTCCCACAATGGTTTCTTCTCATCGTTGTTCATTGTCAAGCTGCTTCTCTGAACTTCATTCACAAGTCCTGTGAAATGGTTCTGTGAAAACCATTATTTTAAGAACATAAATAAAAACCATTTTTTAAGAATATAAATAGCCATTGGTAACTTCAGACACTTTTCACATGAGTTTTAAAACTCTAAGTCTTGGTGAAGTATTTCATTTCAGATAAGGGTTTCTTTCCCAAATGTCTGCTACAACACCTGAATTCTATTATTTTGTTATTGTTAAGATTTTGTTATTGCAGCAGGGATTTTTATGAAGATCTGTCTGGATTGCCCAGCCTGGACAGCAGCAATTGGCTCCTCTGTACCTCAGGTCCCTCCACCTTTTAAAGATTCACTTTGTGGCCAATTTGTACCAAGAAAAAGCTTTTGCTTTCCTCCCTCATTTTTGTTTCTCCCAATAAAGAGATTAATAATGTGATGCACCAAGAGAAAGTGCCTGTAATGGCCTCTTTTTCCTCAAATATTTATCTCCCAAACATTTCTAATATTTAAACATCAGCTATTTAATTGCTAATAAACCATTTGGTATTAATTGGGCTCAAGGAGTAAAACAGAGATGGATTTTGTGCCTGGCTGTGCTGTCCATGGGTCCTGATTAGTAGTACTGGGATTGTATCCTCAGTGTTGTCTCACCAGCAGTTTATTCCAAACATTTTAATGGGAATAAAGAGAAGGAGATGAAGTTATGATCTCTTAGATGGATGCAACCATTTAACAGTGCCTTTGCTTCCCAGAACCTGTGTTACCTGGATTTATCACAGAATGGTTTGGGTTAGAAGGGACCTTAAAAATTCCAACCCCCAAAGAAGAGACAGGTCCTACCATAATTTATGTTATTTGATGTAAGTTCTGCTGGAGTTACAGCAAATTCTCTGCTTCTTCTTGCACATTTCTAAGGTCTTTGTTAGGCAAGTTCTGCTTTCTCACTGCACTTTGCAAAGTGTTCATCTTGATCTTGATTAACCTCTGTCTTGGGCTGTTAGAAATCTCTCTCTGACCCTGACAAATCCCAAACCTCCTCACTGACAGCCATCCTTCCTCACAGATCATTTTTCTGGCTCATTGCTCCAGCAGAATCCCTTCCCAGTTCCTTCCAACACAAACCATCCCAGAGAGGCTGGTCCCAGCCCTGCTCCCATCCTGGCCCAGCCCTGGCTGCTGCCAGCTCACCCCTCCCTGTCTGGAATTGCATTCCATGCCAGGCTTAATGGACTGAAACAATTCCCCTCTCAGAGTCTAAAAGGAGCCCTGATTTTCCTCTTGCCAGCCCTCGCTCAGAGGTCACCTCTGCTGCCACTCCTGCAGAGAATAAAACACCCAAACTCCTCAATAATGGTGCAGGGACTGCAGTCCTGGGGCAGCTCTTGTGATCTTCACAGTGACCTTGCACTTCCCTCAGCTTTTTGGGAGAGTCACCCATGTTTTCCCAGCTTTTTCTTCAGCCATAAATCCTCTGGCACTGCTCCACTGCAGCCTCTGTTCAGTGCCTGCCCCGATGAGCTGAGCCTGGCCAGGGCTGCAGGACAGATGGGACTGTGCCTCTCACTTTGGCAGCCACAGCAAAAGAAACAGATCATTTCAGACAGGAGAAATTTGATGTTTTCCCTTTCAGGTTTTCATGAGTTCATTCAGGGCTCACAGAGGTCAGGAAAAAGCCCCCATGAATTGTTGAATGAATGGTACACAAGAATTAATAGCAAAACAGTTCACAGGATCCCAAGATTCCCCAGTGGGAAGGGACTCAGGAGGGTTCAGATTCAATCCCTATACCCTGGCCCAGGATTTCCCCCCAGCAGGCCTTGAAATCCCAAGGATGGGGATGGCAAAAGCTCCCAGGCAGCCCATCCCACAGCTCCTCTGCCCTCCACCCTGGCAAATCCACAGACCCAGCTGGTTTGCTCAGAAATCCTCACTTTCACAGCATGAGAGGCTGCATTGAAATCTAACACAAATCTGTATTATTGTAGAAAAAAAAGAAGAGGTGAAATGTGCTGTCTGCCCACTAGAACTTTGGAATTGCCTAGGTAATGGAATAGCATTGGATCACAACCTTAGAATTACCTGTGCTGCTCAATTCTCCCATTACAACTTAAACCAGACATGATTCTTCTTTTTTCCAAATAAGATTATGAAAACACAGATGCTACCACGAAGCCTCAGAGCAAGCCCAGGAGTGCACCTTGCACCCTCCCCTCTAATCACAATTTCCTGCTGCTAAATTCTTCCCTTGGGTCTGTTCTAGACAGAATCTCTTCAAAGCCATCCTGGGTGCAACCCTGGCCTGAGTGGAGCAGATGTGAGGTACTGACCCTGTATCATCTCTGCTTTTCCATGTAAATTGCTGAGGCTCCCAAGGTTTTGATTACTTCATCCTCTGCAGCAACTGGATCTTGTACAAAAGAAATTTCCAGGCACAATAACCTCCCTGACCTGAAACAAGGAGTGACAAGAAGCAATTTCATCATGTTGTGTATGGGGTTTCACATCTTCCCTTTGGCCACTTCCCAATCCAAGGCAGTAAATTAATTTCCAGACACAAACCTACAAAGGGCTCTCTTCACTTCTCTGTGTCTTGTTGCCTGATTTTCTAAGAAATTCGTGACCTCAGTAAATAATTCAGGAGGGAAGAGGGAGCTGGGAGAGGACAGAAGTTTATCTGGCTGCAGAGGGGAGGGTGTTGTTTCTGAAGAGGTCACAGTGAGGGCAGGTCTCTAGAAGATCAAAACTTAAGCAGGTCGATGAGGTTGATGTCTGTGGTTATGAGCTGGAATTTGGGAAAACACAGCAGTGATAGATAAGGATGACACAAATGCAATTTCCATCTCTAAGCTGTAGGAGACTGCATTTGAATTTTTGTCTCACAAAGAAGCATGAAACTACCTGGTGCAGGAATTAAAAGCAGAAGGATTTGTGATTCCATCTTAAAATCCTGCTGCACTTAAAAAAGAAAAATTAAATGGCAGGCAAGGAAGGAATCTATATTTCACAGGAGCTGATCCACAGATTGTGTCCACTTGGATCAATATGGGAAACCACTTTTGTTCTAGAAGCCTGTCAGGTCATCTCTCAGATATGTACATTTGTAATGAAGATTTTCAATGTACATTTTCTTTGGGACAAAGTTCATGCCAGGTTGTCACAGGAAAGGCTGATGAACCTTTCAAGAGGGAAATACACCTTGGAGGGCTAAGTGTAAGATATATATATAATAGATATATAAAATTATATATAATTGCAATATATAGTTATATAAATATACAAAGCGTGTGAGAGAGATCTCAGTCATACAAGTTCTGAACATTTCAGATTAATTAAATACCCCAATTTAATTACATACCAACAAAATAACTTCCAGCCTTGGGAAAAGCCAGCTGCAAACTTCTGCCTGTGGGATGCAAACCTGCTGTGGATGCACACGGGGCTGGGGAACTGAGATCTGGGACACAGTGGAACACCTCCCATTGGATCATGAAAGCACAAATGCAAAGAAAAAATTCCTTATCACCCTTTAAAGGCTCAGTGCCTTGCAGGAGCAGCCCAGGCTGTAGCAGTGTTGTCACAGCTCTTTAATGGAGTGCTTCTCCTGGCTGCTCTGTTTCTGCTGCTCTTGAGCAGGGCCTTCCAAAAGAAAGCAGTCAGGGCTGGGTTTACTCAGCTGTGGCACTTCTGAGCTGATTTAAGCACTCTGTCAAAATGGAGTGAAATTAATTAATTCACTGGAGAGCTTTGCCTTCTCCAAACTTAAGGAAAAAGGAATGCAAAGGAGCAGTAATCAGATCCACATTTTTTCAGGCAAAGTGTTTGAATAACGTTGGAAGATGTTTTGTTTCTGCCCAAATCCAGAGAAGAACAGGCTCAGTCCTCTCCCCCTGGAATAAATTTCCTCCTCAGTGGCAGCTCCTGCGTTTTGGGTGTTTAGCTGCTCCCCATTGAACTCCCCAAACTTTGCAGGGCTGTGAAGGCACTGGAGGGATGAAATAAAAGAAAATTGGAGCTGGATGACTTCCACATCCAACTGTCAGAGATGCTGAAGCAGACAATTGCCTTCTGCTTCTTACCGAGGCTTTTTGGGGTTTAAGTGCTCCTTGATAGCTTGATACACAATTAGAGGTGGATTAGAGAAAGTGGTAATAGGGTATTTTTGGTCTAACCTGCTCTCAATTGTTAATATTAATTAAAGGAGTTGCTCCTCTTTGGTATACAATAAATACGAGCTACTCTTTAAAATGACTTTATAATGATTTTAACTTCCTAGCTGCTTAGTGCTGCTTATTTCCAACTATTTATTTTCCTTTTTTCCCTCTTAATTTTAATTTTTTTTCCCAGCAGAAACCATGGCAGGAGCCTGGCACACATGACAGCCAGGTGAGGATCATCTGATCCTCAACTTCATCACATTCAGAACTGGCTGCAACACATAAACCCTTGAGTTGTTTTTTCCTTAATACAGCTGTCAAACTCTCACACAAAGAGCAGAAAAAATACAAAATTGCCCAGCCATTTCAGACAGAAGCTGAGAAGAAGGGAGGTACAGAGCTGCTGTTCCAGCTGAATACCTGGGAGAGTGGAAGGTGCCCCAGCCATGGCAAGGGTGGAACTGGATGAGCCCGAAGGTCTCTTCCAACCCAAACCAGTCTGGGATTGTATGAAATTCAAAAAAGAAGCACTAAACCCCTTCTGCTCTCATTAGGAGCTCACCTGTAACGAGGTGCAATGATCAGGTAACAAATCAGAGAGATTATTCCTGACAGTTGGATTAACTCTGGTTATTAGTTGAAAAAACCACATTCTCTTCAAGAAAAATAACACAAGAAGCTGTGTCAGTAATCCATGAGCAGCAGCCTCCCTGCACACACAGGGCAAGAGTTCTGAGGCCTCTTTGGGAGGGAAAGAAAGACAAAAAGGGAGAAAGAGCAAGAAAAGGCAGCAAAGAGGCATCACTCAGTGGCACAGAAAATATAAAGGGAAGAAAACATTCCTGGTACTGAACACTGAGACTTAGGGGGGCTCATACAACCCCAGCCCTGCTCTGGCCAGGGAAATGGGAGTGGGAACATTCCCTGGGAACAAAGAGGGGCTCATCAGAGGGTGGCAGAGCTCCATCAGCACTGTCTGCTCCTAATGGGAGCAGCCTGCAGGACACCAAACACGGGGAGCAGGAGGAGAACACACTCATCAGGCAGAGCCATGCCTCCAGCTCACAGTGTGCCCCTTCTCTGATTGCTTCCCAACCACGCTTTTTGATTTCTGATGCATCAGGTTGGGGAGGAGAAATGAACGCTGTAACAGGTGAGAAAATAGCTGGGGTCATCATATCCATGAGAAAAGAAAGGAAAACTAAGCAATACATGCACCCCAGGCAACATAATAAGGAATAAATAGGCAATAAATCCACCAGAGGATTAAATGGTAGGGCAGAGGTTCCAGAGTACAGTTTATAGTAGTGTAATTTATATTTATAAAATTATATCTCCGTTATGAACTTCAACTAATCTCTATAAATGTATAGATACATAAATCAACTATGCAAAGCAAGGAAAAAGAGTCTCGGAGAGACCTTTGCAAAGAGTTTGGATTTGAATTCCTAAGCAGGTAAAATAAGCATAGAACAAACCCAGGACATTTCTGTCCTCTACCCACTTCCAGGTCACCTGCTCAAATCCCGCTTTTCAGAGGGGAAAAAAAGTTTAGTCAGAGAACACAAAGAAAATCCTGCAGCTCCAATCTGAGCCTCCTCAGCATCGCCTTTCGGGGTGGGTGGATGCTCTCACACCGCCCGTGCAGAGCTCCCATTCCCTTTATCTCGGACTGCATTTCAAGCTCCTTCTCCCGATAAGAGCATCCCAAGGACTCGGATATTAAAGTTATCTGAGAGCGATAATCGCTGTCTCCGCAGGGAGCCCGTGTTCCTCTTCCCCTCCTCCTCCTCTCCTGCCACTCTCCCCTCTGCATCCATCCCTGCAGTTCTATGGCAGCTCTGCCTCCGATCCCCTCTTCCTCTGCGTGTTAATTTTTAAAGGCACCTATCTCAGTCCATCAGCTCACCTCCATCTGCAGCATTCCCTCATTTCACTGTAGGCTTGCCATAAAATCATCCACTAATGCCTGTTTGCTGTCCAAACACCTGCTGTGTGTTCCCAGCCCAGCCAAGCTGCATTTTGCTTTGCCTCTCTTATTCTGTCCCTCCCCTGCTTCATGTGCTGACACTTTTCCCCTAATTATTTTATCTACCCAGATAGCTTTTCCACTCGGGGCTCCCATCTTCACAAATCCCTGTCATGGATTCACCACTTCAAACTTCACTTCAAATGTGTTTAATAAGATCTGGAATCTTTGCCTGTTTCTGGGTGTAAATAGGGTGGCAGGATGTGTTACCCAATTTGTGTACACAGAAGTCTTTTTAATCTAAGATCACTAGCATGAGTCCAGTGCTGCAGTTGCAATTAGAAGCAAAATTAAATGAGGACAATTTGTCAGTTTTGAAGGAAAATTTGAGGAATAAAATTATTCAGAATTACCTGTGTTTATGGTTTGCTGTGGGAGGGTCTCCAGGTCTGATACTGGACACCTTTGAGCACAGTTTTGCTTCTGGTTCAGATCTCTCTGCTCCCACAGCACAGCATGAAACTGTTCTGAACCAGACAAAATGCAAAATCATCCCCCACTCTCAAAGAAAACAAACCTGGTGAAATACACATTAGAAAACCTCTTTTCTCCTCCTAGATTGTGGCTCCATATCTACATACTTTATGGCCCAAGGAAAGCTGGAACCATCAATGAATCTGTGGGTGCTGGAGCAGCATTTTCCCTGGATGCAGGGATGCCCAGAGGAGCAGCAGCTGCCTGGGCTCCCCCTTCACCAGCAGCCTTCTGCAGAAGCCTTGAGAGGTGATTTCCTCCTGAATAAGCAGGGAGTGAAGCTCTCAGCAGGTCCCAAAGCCTCTGCTTCCAGGTGTTCCACCTGTGGCAGGCATGGGAAGCTCAGCAGGAGCCAGGAGAACCTGCCCTTGCTGTAAGCCAGCACTGCTGGAGGTCTGAAAGCTCTGGATAAAAATGTGCCTGGAATGTAAACTCCAAGCTCCAAGGGATGCACTTTCAGCCTTGATTTATCTGCAGGCCACTCTAAATTAATTGGGGCAGGGAGCTCTCCCTTCACCTTCCCGTTGTTGGCGGGGCAGAGGTGCCTGGTGTGCAGCCACTCTCTGTCCCTGGGGACAGCATGGATGCCACCCCTCCTGCCAGCAGGGTCACTCAGCTGTGACCCCGGGGAAGCCCTGCACTCTCCCCTGAAATCCCTGAACTGTGGCTCTTGTGTTCCTGCAGTTCCTCTCTGCACCCACCCGGCTCTCCCCACCTCTTCTTGCAACCCAGCAGGAGCCAGAGCAGCTGTGGTTCCTTCTGTCTTCCTTCCACTTCTTGAGTGCCAGCTGGGCAGACTAAAATTTTCTAAGCTCTTTCCCAGACAAAATCCTCTCTTGGCTCTCCAGAGGCATTTCTGAGTTGCCCTGGAAGGAGGTTGTGTGTGAGGGGCAGAGTTAGCCCAAGGGCAAGATGTTTTCTTCAGAGGGAAGAAAGCCTAGAGCATGTGGATTTATTAATTTCATCTTCCTTGGAAGAGTTCTTAGAGGATGGAGAAAACCCAAGTTAGGTGGGAGAAGTCACTCTAAACAGTCTCAGGTGCATTCTCTTGATGTGGCCCAGTGCAGCATCCTTGGAGAAATCCCCTTTCTCCCTCTACCTCACTCCCACCTGTGCTCTCTCCATGGGATATGTGCCAGGAAATCCTAAGGAGCTACAGACCAGCCTTCCACAGGGAATGTGAAAGCCTTAATATCCTGCATGGTTAAAAGCAGAGGTGACAAAACTCTAAACCAAAGCAGAAAAATCCCCAGTGCCATCACAGAGCAACGCTGTGTTTTGACAAGCAGCTATCTCAACTCTCTAATTACACCTCTCCATCGAGTACAGCAGCCAGCAGCTCTTCTAGGAATCATCTTTTCTTTTCCCTAGAATTATTTCTCATTTTTTCTTTTCCCTTAGAATTATTTCTCATCGGTTAGACACGCTGAGGGAAGGAAAGAGACTTTTTTTCCAGAAGAGAAAAAGACACAGCTCAAGTTCACCTGAGCTCAGCCTTCACATGCCTGGCAACATGTCTGCAATCTGGCTTGCTCCTGAATGTCAAAATAAAGACTCTGAGTCGGAGCTTAATAATTTCCCTGGAGCACTATTGTCCTGCAGTTTGCCTTTCAGTCCTGCACTGCTGCCAAGGGAGAGGTGAGGGAAGTGAAGCACTTTATTTATTGAGTTGGTTGCTGTAACCATTTAAAGCGAGCTCAGCATGGCTGGCTGCTGCTTTGGGGTGGGTTCCTGGAACGAGAGGTTTTCCTTCAGATCTGCGTAGGGAAATCTCTGTGCTTTCATTACACAGCTTTGTCCTGGCCTCAAACACATCTCCTGACCTGAGAGAGGATTACAGCACCTTTGATACCCCAATTAAAATGGATCAGGAGGGGGAAGGGGCGATTGATCCTGCAGCCCCCGTGCTGATCTGCTGCAAGTGCTGACTTGTGCCCATGAGCACAAACACTGAATCACAGGGATCAATAAAACCAGAGCTGGAGTGCTGCAGCTGCTGCAGGCAGCACGAGCAGCCTTGCACTGGCAATTACAGAATCTGGGTTGGCTCTACAACTACCTCAACAAATGCCCTCTAACCCCATCCTTCCTACCCAAAAAAAAACCCATTAGCTGGCCTTTGAATTACCAAAATGGCACATTCAAAGGGAAAAATACCTCAATTGCCTGGGAAGTGCTTAGAGCTCTGTGTTATAAACATTCTCGTTTTAAACTTAGGGGTATTAGGAAAGTTGTTCTTAAATCTACAAAGCTTGGATGTGCTGTGGAGAGAAGGTTTATAAATGAATAAATGATTCATCTCTTTTGCTTTCTGATGCTGCAGGCAGGCAATTAAGTGGGATTGAAGTTGATAGTTTAGGGGGGTTTGGAAGTTCTTAATATAAAAGATCACAACTACAAAATACTTATGAATTATAGAAGAGGCCAAGGGACAGCATGGTATAGATTTTAATGGCACTTGAAAAAAGTGCCTAGAGGAGACAATAATGTGGTTTTCTTAGCTGTGACCTCGCTGAAAAGGATCTCAAGACTAAAAGGACAAAGGCAAGTGGAGGAGGACGTGTTGCATTTTGGATGTGTCACCCTTTGGACAGGGAGCACATCCTCAAACCTCCTTCATCTGCATTTTTCCCATTGCAAAACCCAAGGACTGGGCAATGATGTGGGCAATTGTGGTGTTTGCTGACTGTAAGACAAAACAGACAAAGTATCTTCCTCATCCCCAGCTCAGCCTTGCAGGTCAATATTTACATCCCTCTGCAAGAGTCAACACCAAATATTTGGGATGAGTATTTCATAGGTAAATATCAATACCAAATATTTGGTTCAAACATCTCAACATCCCAGATATTTGGGGGAAGCTCGATTCTGCTGCCTGCAGCTCGGAATAGAGTTATTAAATGTTTTAAAAATAACCTTTAATTTTTCATGTGCAGTTTTGGGATGAAAGAAGGCAAGCAAGTTGTCACTATACTTCCTGCTTGAAACTCCAGATTTTCAACCCATTTCATCTTTTTCAGCACTGAATTAAGTTTTTAATCAGATATTTACCCAATAAACTACGTCAGCTCTTTCTCTGTGTAAGAATTTTATCTGTTGGCTTTAGAATACAGGGAAAACTGAATATGAGGTCAGGATCCATCAAATCACCGAGGGGAATCTCTTCATCTGATAACCCTGCTTTGTTCTTTCCATGGGTTTTTCATCCCTTTTTTCATCTTTCACATAATTTTCATTTATTTCCCAAAAATATTGCCATGAAGACTTCACCCCCCAAAACTGAGAGTTTTAAGAGCTGGGTATTGAACTCTATAAATTCCACTACTTGCAGCTCATTCTGTTGATTTTTCCCATGACAGGAGGTTATGTGGTTTTAATGGAATATTAGTAGTGTGGCTACATTAAATGCCATTTAAAACCTCTTTCAAAGTGGTATTGACTGTGTTGAAATGAGACTATGGAAACATCCCAGTGATGGGAAATAGGTGTGAATATTGTATTTTCATCACAGTATTTTCAAACTGACGCAGAAAACCCTGATACATAAAAAAAAACCCCAATAAAAATTTTCATATTGTTCTGAATGGATTTGCCTTTCTATACAAAAGAGCTAAAAATAGACTCGTTAATATATTAACAACAAGGAAAAATATTCCAAGTAATTATCAGCTCTCCCCATGTGTTGAAAGCCCATTTTGTCCCGTAGCTGTTTCAATCAATACACTATTTATTTTCAAATAACCATGCAACTAAGGATCATTTGGACACAGAGCCCATAAATACACATTACCTCATTATCGACCCTCTCTGGCCACTGCTGCATTATTAACATTTCACTAGAAGAAGCAATCAAGCTGTAAACAGGAGGAATTTCTGGAGTTATTCTTCCCCCAAATATTTTTGAAGGGATGACCAAGCGTGGAATTTTGCCCCCAAGAATTACTTTTCTCTGTGATATTCTTTACAGAGAAGCAAATGTACCCAGTAGCCAGTGAAATGGGAAGAAGTACAATATTTGCAAAGAGGGAATGTACACAGGACAGTTAAATTCGATTTTTTTATCCAAGGATTATCACTTGCACATACATGAGAACGCCGAATTTCGGTTCCAAAGCACCCAATTGTTTTAATCCTATAAATCCAATTTTTTTCAGTTGCTCAGTAGGCTGGAAAAGGAGCCAACCAAGTGCTGGGAGCAGAATCCCTTTGCTCTGGGCAGGGCAGCAGCGTGCAGTGCCTTCTGTATGCAGCTCATGCAGGGAAACTCTCCTGCTTTGAGGTGCTGTGGGATGACTGATGGCTTTCCCATAAAACACGAGCTCCTGGGGGCAACAGCAAAGGCTGCCATGGCAAGTGGCCAAGAGCTGGAGGGCTGCACCTCATTTGCATGTAAATTTAGATCATTTTTAAAGCCACTGTAAGGAGTGCACTGGTAGTACTTGAATATTTCTTGATGGGTTTGTCAGTGTGATCTCCAGCAGTTAAAACGTGGCTGTGAGCAGCCTGGTTGCCCTCTGTGCCTTTGGGGTCATGTCCTGGTCCTGATCTTGGCAGAGGGGGCTCAGCACCCCCAGGACCCCCAAGACTCAAGCCCTGCTCCCACCACCTTTACCCCAGCTTCCATCATTGCACTGTTCCATCACTTAGGGCAGTGCCATGAGCATCAGGAGATCCGTGCCCAAATCCCATCCTCAGGCTAAGCCAAGCCCAAACCAGCCCCACTGGTACCACAGGAGTAAAATTATTGGGGTACAGACGCTGTATTAATGCTGAGTTTGTAAAATACACCCCCATGCTTATGATCAGTAAGAATATAATGAGTTTATGGTAGGCTTAGATGGGATTTTTGGGAAGGAATTGTTCCCTGTAAGGGTGGTGAGGCCCTGGCACAGGGTGCCCAGAGAAGCTGTGGCTGCCCCTGGATCCCTGGAAGTGTCTGGACAGAATTTGGTGCAGTCTGGGATAGTGGAAGGTGTCCCAGAGTGTGTAATGGGATGAGTTTTAAGGTCCTTTCCCATCCAAACCAGCCTGTGGAATTCTGTGACACATCTGCATTCCTCCATCCGTGTGCTGGCACAGGGATGGGGCTCAGGAAGGATTAAACCCATTTTGCATAAAACCAATTGCAACAAGTGAGGGGAGAAGGTGTGCAGGGATGCAAAGTGGAAAATTACTGAGGGAAGGAAAAGAAGATTGAGAGGACAGAGGCAGGTCTGTGTGCCAGCTGCTCTGCAGAGGAAGAAAACGGGAGGGATGAGTTCAAACCTTTGGATTTCACGTTTGGACTGAGGCTGGGGATAATGCAGAAGCTTCCTGGCAGATTGGGCATCTGACAGCAGGAGCTGCAGTCAAGGTGATCTTCTGGTAGCTGCTGTATTCACTTTGTTTCCAAAGCTTGCACTCATGCTCCTGCTGTCAATAAAAATCCCTGCCTGAATAGATAAGCCAGAGCCCCGTATCTCATTAAGCCTGAGAATTCAATCCTCTGCTTCAAGCTCTGTGCTCCTATGCTACTTTATATCATTAAGAAATATTGCCCAGGCTGATCCCCTAAATCCTTGTATTAGCCAGCACAATTAAATCTAATATGGATGGAAAAATGGGAGCCAGTGGGATTTCTCCGTGGTGTGAGCTCCTGGTGCATCCCCACGTTTGTGACTGAGGAGTGCACGGGCAACAGGTTAGAAATGAGACACTTATAAGCCCTAAGTCATTCTGTTTTAAATAGCTTAAGAAAATGCTGAGACTTTCTCAGGATGGATTGTGGAATACCTTGAAGTGAGACCCTAAATCCCTATGCTGTCACTCTTTTTCTCTGAGGAGTTATTAAGTGAAGCATCCAAAATAAAAAGTCAGGCTGTCAAGCTCCTGGGTTTTGTTTCTCTGTCAGACAGGAAACTCAGTGACTTCTGAGTTTTAAAACAATGGCCTAAACATGCCAGCCATTAGCAGTGGTACTTAATGAGATTCTCAGATAACCCTTTAACAGACTATGTAGTGATTAAGTCAATTTAAATGATTCATCTCCACTGCAGCCTGTGAGACTTGTACATAACAGCCATTTGCATAGCAATAAAAATCTCCATTTCTCTGCACAGCACAGGTTTATAAGGATATTTCCAACCTTAAAAATGTCTGCTCTCATTTTTCTGCTGGGAAGTTTTTTTTTCACTCCTCCTTTTTGCCAGATGTTTCTCCTGACAGGGGAAGATCTCAGGGCAAAGCATCTCCTTGTGCAGTGCCACAAGTGAGTCACTGAGCAGGAGCATCCCCAGCCTGGCTGTGAAGAGGCTCCGGGGGGAATTTTCCTCGTGTGACACTGCTGGGATTGGAGTGTGGCCAGAGCATCCCCACAGCTCTGCACTTTGACACACACAGAGCAGCCCTAATGAGCCCCTGCCCTAATGAGCCAGCCCAAATTAACCCAGAGCTTGGTCCAAGGGAATTGCTGAACTCCCTCCAGCCTCCAAAGGTGTGGGATCAGATCCTCCCAGATCTGAGCTAAATGGAAGGGGGAGGCTCTGCCAAGGCAATCCCTGGCAAGGCTGAGATTTCTGGAGGATGCTGGAGCAGCCTGGCCAGGGGAGGTGACACTGCAGGATTGTGTAACACCCCCCACCCTGCTCCCCCAGCCCAGGCAATTAATCACTAATTGAAATTGCTTCTCCCCAGCTGACCCAGAGCCACAAGGATTAAACCAGATTTCGGAATGCTAATTACACGACATCATTTTCCCAATTATTCTTAAAATTGGATTATGTACCGGGAGATGGGGTGTTTGAAGCAGCCACTAATGAGCAAATCATGCATAAAAAAACTTGTTTGTTATGTTGGTGATTGAACAAAATAAGGTTGCAGGCATGAAGTCATGTCCAAATAAACAAAAGAAACCTAAGAGATTCCAAGAGTAGCACCAAGCTGGAATTTAAGGAGCTTCAAAAGCCATGGCAAAGCCAGAGAATGATTTTTTCTTCCTTTTTCTCCCATTGTCCATTGATGGCTAAAGCTATTTCTGGGTTATTGGATGTTTCAGGGTATTTTCCCAAGAAATTATGATGTTATCTGAGTGACTAAGTTGCTTATAATCCATTTTCAAAAGTTTCTGTGGAGCTTAAGCACATAAATCAGATTATCAAAGAGACTCCACTATTGCATTTTTCTGTGCTTGCCCCACCTTTCTGATGTAATCAAGAGTGACACAGAAATTTAATTGCTCCCAGTAGTCTCTAGATTGCAGCAGCCAGAACTCTTTAGATTCCCTGCACAAATATTATAACTCTAGTTTTAGTCCCTTTGTACTTTTCTGGCTGAACAGTTTTGCTGTCATTCCAGGGCACTTCAGGAGAATATTCCAAATGGGTTTCCAATCCCTGAATAATTCTGGAGATCTGTCAATCCACACCTGTCTGTCTGTCTATTCACCATCACACTGCCTGAAAGCATTCACTGCTAATTTATCCCCAATATTCTTATAATTCAATTTCACAGCCAATTTCAGTGTTTTGTTGGGTTTTTTTCCCCATGGATTTAAAACAATTATTGCTTAAAAAAACAATCAAAAAACCCAACAGAAATCAAGTCATGTATGCAGTGTGAAAAAAAAATCAAATTTCCAGGGTGCTTGCTCCAAAGCTTCAGATTTAAGTCTACTAATAGGAAATAATACTTCCTTCTCAACAATCCAGAATGTTTAAGTCAAAATGGGCTCAGCTTTAAATCTATTTTTTTTTGTGTATCATTCCTAACAGAGAAACTTTGAGCTCCTTGAAAGAACCTTTTTTTTTCTCTTTAAAGGACATACATTTTAAAAAAGTTTTCAAAAACTCTGGATATTTTTACTCCCTGGACTGATAAAACCAGTGAGTTGTGCACTGTTCTCCTTCACAAGTCTCCTTACCATTTTCAAGGTCTCTCTTGCCCAGCATTAAAAAAAAAAACAAACTCATATAAGTACTGAGATAATTATTTTCTGATGTAAAATTCTGTTATAAGTTTGAAACTTATGTTACAAGCCTATTCTGATATTAAAAATAAGATATAGAGCAAGAAGAGAATGAAATTACAATGCACTTTGTAGCAACAATCAATACCTTTGAGTCAATCTCCCATTTACATTTTTAAACTCTTTTCTCTGGTAAACCTTAAGACAAGACTTCCATAGCAACAGAGGCAAGGTCTGGCTCACACTGCAAGGAATCCTAACAGAAATGAAATAAGAAAAGAACAGGGGGTGATTATTTATTTTTAAGTTATTTGAATGAGGCACATTAACCTCAATGAAAAAAAAAATCCAGTGTTTTTCTTCAGCCCAGCCATCAATCAAAATAAAATAACATATTCTGTTAATTGCTCTCTGTTCTCTGTTATTCTCACAGTTTCAGGGGAGTGCAGGGAAATTCTTGTTGGTTTTAGGTTTTTTTTTTTTAAACTGAGATAGAAATCCTGACCCCTCTGGGACAACAGAAGGGAAGTCAGGGAGTTTTTTGGCACCAACTTGTGTGTCCAAGGTTTGACCCAGGAGATGCATTTGTGTCCTCCCCTCGTCTCCTGGGCTCTGGCACCCAGAGTGAGCGCCCAGGAAGGAATCCAGAAGGCAGCAGCATCACCAGATCTCCTCCTGGATGCACTAAGGGAAATTATTTAGCACCAGTGGCAGAAAGGAGAACCAAGGGCAGAGCCAGAGCCCTTTGCAGGTCCGTGGTTCCATGCTGGGGCATGCACTGCTGCAGCCAGGGCAGCTCCCAAGGCTGGGCTCAGTTCCCAACAGGATTTCCTCGGATCTTTGTGCTTTTCTGGGGGTTCAGCAGCAGATCTGGGTGCTGGCAGTGAGTTTTTATCAGCCTGGGCTACAAAAGTGTCCCTGTCCATGGCGGGGGGTGGGACAAGATGAGCTTTAAGGTCCCTTCCAACTCAAACCATTCCATGATTCTGTGGTGACATTCCTTTAACTCTTGTGCCTGGCAGTGCTGGTTGCCTTTGACAGTGAGTTTTGGAGAAGAGCAAAGCTGTCCCAACAATTAAACACCTCTAATACATTTTTTTTAGTGGTCTTTTTTTCTCATTGATAATTTCAGTTTCCATAGTTCCAGGTTCAATGAAACCTCTTTAGGGTTTTCAAGCTGCTGTAGGGATGGGAGGAAGGTGCTCACCATCACTGGGAGTTCTGTCAGATCCCCAACATGTGTTTTCCCACAGGATTTACTTTTTCCTGCACTGGTGACTTTCAAGGAGCTCAGTCCTGAGGATTTCTCTGAGACAAATGAGATGAAGAAGGTGGCAGAGTGTTGGCTTCAGTGCCAATGTTTTGTATCCACTTAAAGGACTGTCTCACTTCTGCTTTTTGTTTTCTCCTTGTTTCTGTCTAATATCCCTCCTTTTGCTTCCTATTTGCTTTTAAAATTATATCCTCAATAACTGCATATGCAAACCCTATAAATGCTTTTTTTCCCCTTTACATTTTACCTTCTAGGTAACACAGCATTGCTTTTCTTGTCTTGCTGGTAAAACTTAAAGAACTCCACTGTTTGAGGCAATTCATGGTTCCTGAGACCTTTAAAAAGGAAAAAAAAAAAACCAGAAAACCTATTGCTAGCTGCAGTTCCTTCCCTGCACCTCTCTGCCCCTGATCTGCTCCTTTCTGTACCTTTGGAACCAGAACTTGGCAAAGCCAGGCCCAGCAGAGCTGGAGCTGTGGGAGCAGGGGCCCAACAGAGGCAGAACTGCCCAGCCAGCAGCAGGGAGGGATTGCTGCTGGAACAAGGGGTTCCATCACTCTCTTCTGTTGTGTGGATTTTTCCATGGTCCCTGGAGGATCTGTGAGGGCACAGGGAGGGAGATGTCAGGCAGGGAGCAGGAGAGATTAGTTTAGAGTGGAATAAGGGCTCTCTGCAAAAACAACCTTTCCATCCCATCAGGGAAATCACTGCCTGGCAGAGGAAATGCAGAATTGTTTGGGTTGGGAAGGATCTGAAAGATTATTCACTTCCAACCTCCTGCCATGGCAGGGACACCTCCCACTGTCCCAGGCTGCTCCAAGCCCAATGTCCAACCTGGCCTTGGGCACTGCCAGGGATCCAGGGGCAGCCACAGAAAATCTGGGAATTCCATCCCAGCCCCTCCCCACCCTGCCAGGGAACAATTCCTGCCCAATATCCCATCTAAATCTACCCTCTGCCAGCTTAGAGCCATTCCCTGTGTCCTGTCCCTCCATCCCTTGTCCCCAGTCCCTCTCCAGCTCTCCTGGAGCCCCTTTAGGCTCTGCCAGGGGCTCTGAGCTCTCCCTGGAGCTTCTCCTGTCCAGGTGAGCACCCCCAGGTGTCCCAGCCTGGCTCCAGCCCTGGGAGCATCTCCATGACCTCCTCTGTCATCTGGACAATTTCTCAAATCTTCAGCAGTTTGAGGTTTGGCTCCATGCAAAGAACACACTCTGGCTGTGGATCTCACACACCCTGTGCCTCTTATTTACCTCTTATTTAACTAACACAGCAAAGTGTGACCAAGCCTTGGGGAAGCTGTCCCACAGAGATGACACTGGTGCCATCCTACCCCAAATCCCAGCAGAGCTGGATTTGAATGGATGTTGCCTGCCCTATAACTCTCACTTGTGCCACTGTATTTCATGGATACCACTGAGCTGCTACAGTGACTTTTTTGAACTGGTTTGCAAGAAAAGATTGTCATCAATATTTAAAATTAATATTTTCCATGAAAATTTAATTGTGTGCTATGGTGGTTTTAATCCAATCTAGTCAGCAATCTTTAGACAGTCCCAAAAGGCAGCAACAGCATCCCAAGGGACCAATTTTTTCCTTGCATTTTCTTTGCTTGGAACTACTTTATCATTTAAAAATGTTTTGTTTAGAAACCCAGATTTACCTTCTGCCTTATCATTGCCATTCCATTATGCTCTTTATGTGTAAACAGAGCGTACTTCAAAGAGCATATTTCATTATTAATAGTTAATAAAAGAAATGGAAATAAAAGCTCCACAAGCTGGTCCTGTGGCTGGGAAGCAATTCCCTGTACTTTATGGGAAAGGCTTTCCTTCCTGTTAGATGTCCTCGATGACTCCTGCAGGGACATAAAAACCACCCCCTATTATTGCACTTACTGGATATATAATCTTCAAATAATGAGCAACAGGATGAAAACAACTCAAAGAAGCCTCCTGGAGCATTTTCCCCCTGTCTTGCCAAGGCCAGCAGTTTTCCTTGATGAAGGGTTAGAGGATCAGAGTCCCAATAAGCAGTTAGCTGTGGAATTGAATCCATGGCACATCCTTCTCCTCTCCCCTGAGCTACCTCTGCCACTAAACGAACCTGGGATATTGATGGCTTCAAAGGAACTGCAAAAATGAAGCAACGAGCCACGATCAGCCAACATTCCTAAATATTCTGTGACAGAACTACCTTCAGAGGGGGAAGATTTTGAGTCTGTAGTATTTTACTACAAAGTGTAATGAAGCCTGCAGGGGCCTGTACCCACCACACTGAAAGCAGCTGCACGGGAGAGGTGAAATCCAATTTATTCCCATTTTTCTGAACAGTTCTTAGCTCAGCAGGGGATGCTGTGTGTCGTTTAAAATCCAGCCCCCACGAGTCACAGGACTTGTGTCATTTCCATGAATCCCAGCAGCTCCTTGGGGCCCTGCTGAGAATGGGTCTCCTGGTGCTGGGCAGTCCCCAAATATTTGTATAAATGATATTTTTGAGGCTGAATTTCCCAGTGCACTGCATGCATCCCCTCATTGCCATTCCATGGGTACAGCCAACGAGGAGCTGTCTGTTGTCCCCTTGGGAACTGAGCAGGAGTCCTTGACCAAAGGACAAATACCTTTATACTCAGTGATTCCCAAATCATTCCCTTGAAAAGCTTTACCACCAGCAGATGGTTTTGCTGGTGGGATATTTATTTAGCTGCCCATATTGCTCTCCTCTCATCAATGACAGGCTCGTTCTCCCTCTACTTAATTAAGACTAACTTCAAAGAGACCCTTTTACAAACAAATTAGGGCTATCTGACTCAGAGTTTAAAATGGAGCAGTGTTTGATCAATACAATCGATTGCAGAGATCCAAACTCATCTCTGGGATACTCTGTTCCTGTCTTGGAAAGTTTTTAATGCCTTGCTGAAGCAGAGGCTGAAGTGTGTGGCAGGCTCTGGCCTCTTACAGCATTAACTGGGCACTTTTGAATGAGGCAAATAGCCCTGAAAACCTTCCAGTGGAGCCATTCCCTTTAAATAATGCTGTGTGGAAGGGAGGTGGGAAGCCTGGAATGCTTTCAGGAGGATCAGGGATCATGGAGAAGATGATGCTGATGACAAGATAAATGCTTGTGTATTTTTAGATTCCACAGGACGTGGTTTGGCATTAAAAGAAAAATCACAGAATAAAAAGAAAATCACAGATAAAAAGGAAATCACAGGTTTAAAGGAAATCACAGAACCCTTCAGCCATCCATGGATCAATCCATGGATCAATCCATGGATCCATCCATCATCCATCCATCATCCATCATCCATCATCCATCCATCATCCATTATACATCCATTCCTCATCCATCATCCATCATCCATCCATCATCCATTATACATCCATTCCTCATCCATCATCCATCATCCATCCATCATCCATTATACATCCATTCCTCATCCATCATCCATCATCCATCCATCATCCATTATACATCCATTCCTCATCCATCATCCATCATCCATCCATCATCCATTATACATCCATTCCTCATCCATCATCCATCATCCATCCATCATCCATTATACATCCATTCCTCATCCATCATCCATCATCCATCCATCATCCATTATACATCCATTCCTCATCCATCATCCATCATCCATCCATCATCCATTATACATCCATTCCTCATCCATCATCCATCATCCATCCATCATCCATTATACATCCATTCCTCATCCATCATCCATCATCCATCCATCATCCATTATACATCCATTCCTCATCCATCATCCATCATCCATCCATCATCCATTATACATCCATTCCTCATCCATCATCCATCATCCATCCATCATCCATTATACATCCATTCCTCATCCATCATCCATCATCCATCCATCATCCATTATACATCCATTCCTCATCCATCATCCATCATCCATCCATCATCCATTATACATCCATTCCTCATCCATCATCCATCATCCATCCATCATCCATTATACATCCATTCCTCATCCATCATCCATCATCCATCCATCATCCATTATACATCCATTCCTCATCCATCATCCATCATCCATCCATCATCCATTATACATCCATTCCTCATCCATCATCCATCATCCATCCATCATCCATTATACATCCATTCCTCATCCATCATCCATCATCCATCCATCATCCATTATACATCCATTCCTCATCCATCATCCATCATCCATCCATCATCCATTATACATCCATTCCTCATCCATCATCCATCATCCATCCATCATCCATTATACATCCATTCCTCATCCATCATCCATCATCCATCCATCATCCATTATACATCCATTCCTCATCCATCATCCATCATCCATCCATCATCCATTATACATCCATTCCTCATCCATCATCCATCATCCATCCATCATCCATTATACATCCATTCCTCATCCATCATCCATCATCCATCAATCATCCATCCTTCCATCCCTACCTTAACACCAAGACTGAACTAGAAACACTTTTAATTTATTTTTCTTGTCTCAGCAGGAAATTCAGATTGAGCATGTGAAGATTTATGGTGATTCAGATCCAGTGGATAGATACACTATTAATTTATATTTCTTGCATGGAATGCAGTCTTGGAGCCATGAATCTCATTTGGAATGCTTTGATATAAAACTTTACAAGTTTGTCTTCATTACAAAAAATATAGATTGCAATATACCAGTGAGTTGAAAGAAATTTTAAAAATCTCCTCCGGAAGAACTTCTCCAATTGATGTATTCTGAATATTTTATCTGTGTGTGTGAACTTCCTAGCCAAGGAAATCTGCATTTCTGCACACATCCCTTTTATTCATTTCAAGATGCAGACAGCACTGCACTGCACAGACTTTAATAAAAAGGACCTAATTACACTGCAAACCTACGAGCAAAATCAGCCTAAAGAAGGAGCAGAAGAAAGCAGCAAAAACAAAGTACCTGAAGAGTTACCAGACACACAGAAACTACACCTCTGTCTCACTAATTCAATACTGCCACCTAATTCCTGACAGTAACTAACAATTTGATGATAGCTGTCCACCAGCTCACCAGGAAATTCTCTTATTCTCACCAGGAAAAATCTCTTATGCTGGAGAAAAAAATAGTCAGCTACTGCTGAGTTGGCTTAGAAAGACAGTCCCTGTGTCAGTGCATCTCTAGTCTCTTTTTTCTCTTTTTTGTTCAGTATAAAATGCTCTTTTTGCTAAGGAAAAATTAGAGTTTATGGATTCTTGCATTTCCAACATTTGGGAATAAAGGATTCTGCTCCAGGCTGCACTGGGATGCATTTCTACCCCGTGCCAGTAATCATTTCAATGTGATATTGATACCATACATTTTTAGATGGTTAATTTAGTTCAACTTTATCTGTGCCAAGATATCAAGCTGATAATTGATCTCCAGCTTTGTTCTGCAGCATTAATTAAGTTTTAGAAAAGCTTACAGATCAATTTATTTGAGTTAATGCAAATCTGCACCTAGAACAACACGACTCAGATATTTATCACTCTGCTGTTAGTCCCTTCTCATGCCTCAGCAATTCAAGTTTACATCTGGTTCAAGTTTCTCTAATCTAAAATAAACCAGCATGAAAAAGCATTTGATTTCTCATTTAGATTCTCGATAGCCTTTTATTGCAAAGATAACATCCCTTGTCTGATTTGAAATGGTGAAATTGTTGGGTCAAAAATAATGAATAAAAATTTTGGCAGCTAGACCTAACTAAATTTTATTGGTCTTTAAAAAATTAAAAGCAAATTGGGGTTCTTTTCCACATATGAGATAATATAGCATTATTTAAGTTGTGGTACAATTGTGATTAATTTCTATGCCCTAAAAATATTGACTGGACAGACATTGAAAGGTTGATGTGAAAAGCTCCTCACTGTGAGGACCTGGCTTGACTTTGGTCTTGCACAGCCCCTCAGGTGTGGGTGGAGATAAAACCAACTCAGGTCAAATCAAATCAGCTACAGCAGCACCAGGCTTGTTCACCTTTTCGTCAGATGCAAAGGATGTTTTCAGGTGGATTTATCAGAGAATGGTTTGGGTTGGAAGGGAATTTCAAAGTCCATCCAGTGCCAACCAGGGACACCTCCCACTGTCCCAGGTGCTCCAATCCCAATGTCCAACCTGGCCTTGGGCACTGCCAGGGATCCAGGGGCAACCACAGCAAATCTGGGAATTCCATCCCAGCCCCTCCCCACCCTGCCAGGGAACAATTCCTCCCTAATATCCCATCTAAATCTACCCTCTGCCAGCTTAGAGCCATTCCCTGTGTCCTGTCCCTCCATCCCTTGTCCCCAGTCCCTCTCCAGCTCTCCTGGAGCCCCTTTAGGCTCTGCCAGGGGCTCTGAGCTCTCCCTGGATCCTTCTCCTGTCCATGTGAACAATCCCAGCCCTCTCAGTGTGCCCTTTCAGCAGGACGTGGATCCTGCTCATGGATCTGTGCTTTACAGAGTCCTTTTGTTTCATTTTTGGGTTTAAACAAAGCTTCTATTTTCTTCAATCACGCCCAGGTGCTAAAGAGTTACAACTCCAAAACATCCCTCGATTTTCCCACAGACTTTTTTTGCAGAGTCACGGTTTTCTCAATTTTGTTTCCGAGCATTTAAACACATTTAAAGCTGAGCTGGCCACAATGACCTTTCAGCACAGCGTGCAGAAAACTGTGAATCTAGTAACTCTGTTTTTACTGACTGTTGCACATTTCCCAAGTACTCAGGTCAATACTTTGCAGGATTTCTCTAGCAACAAATCTGCCATATAGGGATGAAAACATTTGCCCACCTCAAAATTTTTGCTGGAGGCAACTTGCATTTTCCTTAACCTGTATTTAGTATGATTTTCTATTAAGCACGATAACAGGGAGGATAAAAAAAGAGTTTGTAAAACATGAGCTCTCTGTATTTTTCATGAGAGGATTTTTATGTACATTGTGTTAGGTCAATGAGGTGTGAATTTTTGCATAACTAACAGAGCAGGATACTACTAATTAATCAGATGAGATACATGCCAGTAGGGCCCCCTTTATCAGAAGCAGAGAAAATGGCTTTAGGAATTTTCCCAAAATCTTTAAATCTGGAGTTTGTATAATGTGAGATGCCTCTGCCAAGCCCTTGCTGGGTAACTCCCCATAGCCAGGACTGCCTTCACCAGCAAAGAGTTCAAGGGTGAGAGTTTCCCTGAAGAAATTGGTGAGGTTTTGCCATGTGGATCCCACCTGTCTGTTTCTCTACTTGCCTTTGAGTGAGGTTTTTTTTCCCTCATTCAAAATCCCACGCAGATCCTGCTCTGTATTGATTGTGTTCATTGTACAGAATGCTGACTGAAGGAAAAGGATAAAACTCCACTCCTCTTGGCTTTCCCTGACTTCCATTGGTTCAGGGAGGTCAGAGGAAAATGCCCAACTCCACCCTCCAGATGAGCTTTGCTTGGGAACTTTGCTGTGACAGACATCATGTGGAGCTCAAACATCTCCACAGCTCGAGAGTTTGGCATGACCAGCAAATTCAGGGCTTGGTCATTGATTTTTGGGTTTTCCTATTTGTGGTCATTTTAATCTGGGTGTGGGAGTGTATCTCAAGTGATTCCCTTGGATTTTCTAGGAAAATCAATTATCATGGCATCACAGAATGGTTTGGATTGGAAGAGACCTCAAAGCCCATCCAGCCCCTGGGCAGGGACACCTCCCACTGTCCCAGGCTGCTCCAAGCCCCAGTGTCCAACCTGGCCTTGGATATTCCAGGGATCCAGGGGCAGCCACAGCAAATCTGGGCACTCTGTGCCAGGGCCTCACCACCTTCACAGGGAACAATTCCTTCCCAATATCAAATCTAAATCAATCCTCCATCCTTCTCCTGTCCCTCCAGCTCCTTGTAAATAGTCTCTCTCCATTTTTCCTGAAGGCTCCCTTCAGGTCCTGGAAGACCACAATGACATCACCCCAAAGCTTCTTTTTTTTTCCAGGCTGAACAGTCCCAATTCTCCCAGCCTTTCCTCTCAGCAGAGCTGCTCCATCCCTCTGTTCAACTTGCTGGTTTCCTCTTGCCTGGCTCCAACACCTCCATGTCCTTCCTGTGCTGGGAATCCAGAGCTGGAGGCAGAACTCAACAGAAAATCTTAATTCCAGAACATACCAGTGCCTGCAAAGCACCACAGCTCCTTCTTTAGCTCTCAGCTGGTGGAGTGAGAGTGGGTGAGTAAAGAGCTACACTAGACACCACTTCAATCTGCAATTTGCATATCCTACCTGGAATTCAAGTTGGATATTTATTTCCCCAAATTAGCTTAGCCACAGTAGTGATGCAGATTCCCATTCCTATATTTGATGGGAGTTTTTAGTATGCAGCTTGAAAACTGGCTATAAGACAGCTAAAAGAAAGAAAAAAAAAATCACTCCAGCTTCCTCTGGCTGTAACACCTAAGGCAAAAGACCCTCTTTGAAGCAATAAAGTGTTTCAGCACGCTGTGGAAGGCAGGATGTGCTGAGGGAGGTGGTGCAAACATCCTCTGTTCCTCCTCAGCTGCTCCCAAAATGAGGGGCAGGCAGAAGGAAGAGCCTGAGCTTCTCCCTCTGGAGCAAGTTTGGCATGAAAGAACCTTTTACACCAAAAGAGACAAACCTTGCTCTTCATCCTCCAAATTATAAAAATTATAATTTTCCTCCTTGGAAAGCAAAACTTGGTTCCCTGCCCATGGCAAGGGGTTGGATGGTCTTGAAGGTCCCTTCCAACCCAAACCATTCTGGCATTGATCCTACAATTAGTTTCTAGCACAAAATACTCTGTGATGCTTTTAGCATGAGCAACTATGAAATGTTCTATTCTTCAGCTTTTACTGACAATTTTCTCCCTCTGAAACAAAAGATTAATTTATATTTTCCTATTAATAGGCCCATTTTTACAGTGCCTGCACCACTGGAGAAAAAGGGGCAGCACAGCATTATTTTTGCTGTCTGCTTACTCAATTATTGTGGGAGAAATAAGCTGTTTTAGAGATGTCTTCCAAAGTAGGTCAGGACAGAACGAGAGAAGAAGTCTGTGAGTACCTTTCCAAAAATAAGTGATATCCCCTGATCTGAGGCAGGCTCTGGGTGTCTGAAAACCTCATTGGCTACAGCACTGCATTTAGAGACTGTTAATTAGGAGTGAAAAATTAATTACCTTCCGCTGCCTGCCCTGGGGCTGGAGGTGCTGCTGGCAGATGGGCAGTGCTGCAGCAGCACTCGGGATGCCAGAGGTGATTGGGTTTGGATTATTTGTTCTGAGCTTCTGATTTTCCTCTTTTTGGATTATTTAGGGAAGATTCATCTCCTTCCTTAGTCAGGGCACTCTGTTGATGAAGCCACCAAGTGGGATGCTGAAACATGTTCATAAGATATTGACTGAGGTTGGGTTTTTGTGGGGTTGGTGTTTTGTCTTTCAAACTTTGGAGTGTCACTGGGCTTTTTAAGATCTCTACAGATCTGAGCCTTGGTTTCTCTCTGCTTCAGTTCCCTGCCTGTAAAGTAGATTAATCACATTTCCCCATCTCACAGGAGCATTGTGTAAATGAATCCATAAAAAGATTGCCAGCTGTCCCTGTATCATTTAACAGGAAAATATAGGTACCTAAAATAAACATCCAAAAGCCTTCCTGGCCAGGGCAGAGAAAAACAAAGAATATTTTTCCATGCCAGCAGCCAGCAAGTAATTTTGAGTGTGAGTAATTCTTTCCTTCAGAGACAAGCACCAAACACATGCACTGAGCTCTGGATTTAACTGGAAATGTGGAGTTACCAAGTGTTCCACCAAGCCGTGGGCTGATCTTGCTCATTAATCCAGAATTTGGCATAGAGGGGATCAGGAAATAGTTTGTTTAATTGTTTTTTACTCTGCTGCCTTCCAAGTCCATCTTTTTCCATTAATGAGAGTCTCCAAAGCATTTGGAACCAGGCAGACACCAGGAATTAACTCCTGTGATAACGTGGATTGCTGGCACTGGTGTAGTGTTGCCAAAGCACCACTGCCTAACATTGTGCTCCTAAAAGTGAGTGGCTGCACTCTGGCCTTTGCTTTCCTGCTCTTGAGGTCATTATTTTATTTTATTTTATTTTATTTTATTTTATTTTATTTTATTTTATTTTATTTTATTTTATATTTCATCCTATTCTGCTTTATTTTATTATATTTTTTTTCTTTATGATTAAATACTGCTTCAAGCCCCAGCAGCTGCACCTGAGCTTCCAGGTTTTTTGAGTAAATGCATCCCACACACTCAGACTCTAGAGAATAATTAATAAGGCTTCATTTATTAAATATCTGTATACACATAATTATCTTAACCCTGTGATTTTGGAGTCAATGATTTTTTGGTTGACCTGATGGTGATTTTAATGGAATTACTGCTCCTCACTTGCACTTCACTGCAAATAGAGGAAAAACAAGAATCTTCCTCTCTTCTGTTGGACAGCCCTGCAGACCCAAATATACCAACTAAAATATTTATATCTCTGCAAACTTAAAAATGGGAATTTTGTGTGTCCAACAATTCATAGAGGGATTTTTTGGGGAAGTATTTTGTAAGTTTTTTGTGTTGGAGCAATGCAAAGGACTCCAAGCTCCTGGAAGTCTGAGTGGGACTTGGTGAAGCTGAAAAGCTCCTTGCTGGAATTGCTGCTGTCATGTCCACATCAGGATGAAGCCCATGACACCCTGGCACTGGGGCTTTTAAGAGGTTCCTTTACTATAAAGCAGAATTATCTGACTTATTTGGAGGTTTCACCAAGTTCCAGCTCATTTGGAGCATTTCTGTTCAATTATCAGCAAAAGCTCCACTTCTCAATATCCCAAAGAACAATGGAAAAGCCATTTACTCTCATGCTTCTTCCCCAGCTCCTCAACTCTTTTCCAGTTCCTCCTGGCTGGGATGAAGGCAGGGATCAGAAGAGGTCTCAGCCTGGGGATGTTCTGCAGCCAAGCCCTTCCTTACCTTGTCAGGTGAAACGATCACTGCACTCTCAAGCAAATGGCACAGGAGTGTCAGTCCTGCAGCTGCTTTATTTAGCAGGGGGTTTGTGTAATCCAGCAAACTCCTGCTCTCCTCACACCCACCAGCCCTCACATGCTGGGAGAACATCCCAAAAAAAAAACCAAAAAAACTCTGCCTTTCCTTTTTTCCTTCCCCCAAAAACCTTTTCTTTCTAGCTTTGACTTTGTGTAAGAACAAGAAGGCTGCAAGAGTAAATAGCCTTGACTTTGAGTAAGGAGAAGATTTTAAATGAACCTTCAGATTTCCTTTTTTCAAAAGAAAAACCTACAAATCCTCACCTTTAGAGTACAGCATCCCCTTTTTTTCATTTTGCTGCCAAATAGGAGAAAATTAATATTTTTGCACAAAAAAAGGTGTGCACATGATATCAATCCCATTTATCAGTAAATGCTCTGTAGCAGGACGTGGCTTTATTGCTTTGTAGCCCTACCAGACAAGGTTTTAGCAAAAACTGCCATTTCACAGGTACTTGGGAAAAGCTTCCAACATCCTCGTGGTGGATGTGATGAGAGCAGATCTTCAGTGCCTGAGTGGAGCCCCAAACTGAGGAGTTTAAGGAGCTCTTTCTTTTCTTCAAATAGACTTGCTGGGTGTTTTAAACTGAGATAAGCACCCCAAATGATTTATCTTCGAAGAGTCTGGCCACTTAAAGTGGATTTTTGTCATTTAAATTTCCAGTAATTCCCGCAGTTGGTGGGTTAGGAGTGATTTCCTCCTGAGCAGTGCAATGAACTCACGTCTTCTACCCCAACCACTTCATACCATTATCAAAACCACTTGAAACCTTTAGTTCTCTGACAGTGAGAAGAAAATTTATGACAGGGCTGAATTGTAAAGAAAGGTCGTTTGTACATCCCTGAGCGAGTCCCTCTCCAATGAAGGCTCTGCCAGCTCTCAAAGAAAGGTCTTTGAGCGCCTGTCATCCCTGGGAATAACAGCATCAACATGCACCGAGGTTAATGCCTCACAAAGGAGCAGGAATCTGCATATTACATTTATCAAAAGATGTGTAAATGAGCCGTATAGGAGTCTCCTACAATGCTCTGCATAATTTATTCCGTGTACAATAAAGAGCTGATCAGATTTCACGCATGTTTACTTTGGGAAAGATAACTGAACCAGCCATGGAATACAAATACGGTTCAAAGTAATGTGTTTATCTACCTGACATTTTTAATCTTGAAAACTTTCTTATTCCCATTGTTTTGACAAAGAGGTTCCCTTTTGTGAGAATAATCTCTGCCCAACACGAGAGGACTTGCTTTGTTGGAGACACACAATGCATCTGGGAGTTTATTAGACATGCAGAAGTGAAACAAAAGGCCCCTAGTAGCACCATTTATATTTCTGATATGGTTTATTTTCTTTCTTGAACTTTGAAGGAGAGGAAAATTAATTGAACCTGAAGTTTTAGAAATAGAGAAATCCTGGTTTCATAACCCAGAGGCAAAGTGCTGCAATCTTGCTCCTTGAGCAAGGTCCTTGACAAGTCAAGTTGGGCCCTTGTACATCCATTTCCCTCTCCTAATTCTGACCAGCTCACATTTATCCTCTCAGCATGAGTGTTAGCTAAGAGAAACATGCAATTTAAACTTTTTATTATTCAATTTCACACGGCTTAGGCATCAGTTAGTGACCGACTTCCCCCATAATTAAATATTCTGATTTCAAGAGCTGGATATTTTTACTGCAAATCTGAATTTACCCTCGTCTTTACCTTAGGTTTGCTGGCTGTATGTCTTTGTTCTCCAGGTCTGGCAGGTACAGATGAAGCTTTTCAGTTTTCCTCTCCCAGTCACTTCCCAAAGTTGCTCCTCACCAAGTGAAGGTTTGCAGATCCCATAGGAGAGGATGGCAGACCCTGTTTGCTGCAGTGGCTGCAGCTGATTTTCCCAAACCCTCCATGCTGGAGGGAATGCTGCTGCTGCCAGGGAGCCCAGCAGTGGAACAGACCCTGCTTTGTTCCCAGCTCAGGTGCTGCAGGCTCTTTGGAGCTGCTGTTGAGCTCCTCTCTAAGCTCCCCGCCCAATTCCTTTCAGTCCATGGGATCAAGTTCTCAAGCCTGCTGGATCTAAAGCTCCAGGGAGAGGTTTTGGCCTCACCCCCAGCAGGACACTGCCCTCCCAAGTCCTTGGGAGCATCCTTGGCCCTTGATGGGGCTGCTCCATCATCCCAGGGTGACCGGGTGTCCAAGGCACAGCCTCATTTCACACCCAGTTACTCTGACCTCAAGGATTTCATTGCAAAACAAGTAGCTGTGTTTCTCAGACCTCAAATTCTGGTTTTAAATAATTCTTAAATGTCTTCTAAAAAGTCTGCTGAGCACTGGAGTTTTGCAGAGCTCTGCCAAAGCTTTTTTTTTTTTTCCTTGACACGATTGATAAGTGAATGTGCATATAGACACTTAACAGAACAAAACTGTTTTCATAATTTACATTATCATGGTATTTTGTCATCTTCAAGAGGCTGTGTCTGTCTGCTCTGCTGTGCCAAAGCAAACAGTGACAGTTTCAACAGGTCCAAACAAACCCAAGGGGACTGCTGTGGTAAGAAAGATGTGGGGACAAACCAGAGACAACTTTTTAGCAGGGGCTGTTGTGATAGGAAAAGGTGAAATGGTCTTAAATAGGAGGAGAGACAATCTGGATGGGATGTCAGGAAAAATCCTTCCCTGGGAGGGTGGGGAGGAGCTGGGATGGAATTCCCAGATTTGCTGTGGCTGCCCCTGGATCCCTGGCAGTGCCCAAGGCCAGGTTGGACATTGGGGCTGGAGCACCTGGGACAGTGGGAGGTGTCCCTGCCATGGCAGGGGTGGCACTGGGTGGGATTTAAGTCTCTCCCAACCCAAACCATTCTGGGATTCTCTGACTGCACAGTCAAAGAAGGGTCACTGTAACAAAAGGCAGATGAAACCTTGGTTAATACTGTGCTGCAGAAGGGAAGAATTCTGTGCTAAATCCAGGCAGATTCACTAAAGCATGTGAGACCAAAAAAAAACCAAAAACAAACCGAAAACCAGATGTCATTTGAAGTGTCAGTTAAAAAAAAACAAAAACAAACCACTTAAAAAACACAACCAAAAATCCACTCCATACACTGCAGCCTCCAGTGAGTCAGTGTCTGCCCATCCCAGCCTTCATCAGGTGGAACTGGGTTTTCCCAAGGACAGCCAGCACCTCCTTTGCACAGATCTTCTCATTCTCCTGTTACAAGTTTTACACCTTTTCTTTTCCAGCAGCCAAGGGCGTTAGGGTATAAATAGCATTTCTTCATCAGTTCACAAATGCTCCCCATTAAATGTGCCCAGTAAATGCAGTCACATGACTTGGAAAATCACTGCCAATCACTCCTGTCAAACAGATTTATGCTACAACATGAATATGTCAGTAACTCTTCATTAAAAAAAAAAAACCAAAAAACTAAAAAAACCAAACTTTTCTTTTTTGGCAGAGAGGGCAACTTCACCGGGGGATTAGAACAACCTGAACAAGCAACCATGGAAACCACACAGAGATAATGCTGTCCCAGGAGACAAATTTCCTTCCCATATAAATTTAGATGGCCTGTATAGGTTTGCAGCTCCCTCCTCCAGGCTGCTTTAGCAGGAGATGATCCAAACTGGTTATTCACCAGCTTGGAGCAGAGATGAGACTGAACGTGGATTATATACATTAAAAAAGAAACCCCTGTTTCTTTCAAGCCCTGAAACACTTGTCTTTTATGTGGAAAAACTGCTACAACAGTGTTTTATTCCGGGAGCCCAATTGCCTGTGTGTGAGTCATCCGAGGAGTTAAGTCAGCGAAAACATTTGTGATAATACAATGAACCAGCAGAACGGGTTTTGCCACAATGAATGTATTCAAAAAAAAGGGCCCTGTGCTTGCACACAGCTCACTCTGGCTTTACTCACAGCCTGCTGCAAGGTTTGGGGCAGATGAAGGTCTTGGTTCAGGTAGATTTTGGGATATTTCAGGCTATTTTCCATGCTGAAGTTGAAACTGGGCTGGGAAAACCAACCAGACAAAATAAAAATAAAACTTAGCAGCAACAAGTCATATGGATGGAGAAGTGCATTCATTCTGTGCCATGGTATCAGTGAGTTGGAGTGTTAAAACTCTGGGGTTTCAGTGCTGGAACCACTCATGGGGCACAGTGGGGCAGAGAGGGGTGCAGGGGGTTTGGGGTTGGAGCTTCTGTCTGCCCGAGAAAATCTGCTTCTTTCTGTCAAAAAAATTAATTTAGAAATGTAATTTTGGTAATGGCCCTGTGCTTGGGTATGTCAGGAATGATGTGCTCTGTTCCTGAGCTGAAGCTGGAGTCCTGATTTATTTCAAAAGAGCAAAAGGGAAAGCACAAAGAGTTTTCCTGCCCCTTGGGGGCTGATCATACCCTGACCCTGCTGCTTTTTACACACTGAATTTCCACTCCATGTGACCCTTTCTCCTCTGTGCTGATGGAAAGGCTTTCCCTGGGAGCTCTGAAATGCAGGATTCTGTTCTAATTCTGCTCTGGATCATGGGTGGTGTTTCCAGGTATTTTCAGGATGCACCAGCAGCCAGGTGATGTGGGGTATCCATCAACCACTGCTTTATTTTTTACTCCTCAACACCTGCCCTGGACAAGAAAATATTTGGACTTCCAAACCATTCCCTAACTCTCCCTGTGAAAGAAGAGCATTATAAGTTACCTTTTAGTGAAAAATCCATGTGTTTTAGCTCCAGTGCTCAGGGATTAACCTGCTCTTGTTCTCTTGCAATGCAGTACAACTTGCAGTATTTAATATATGCGTTTATATAATATATAATATAATGCAATAATGTAGTGCATTAAGCATTATATTAATACATAGCAATATAATGCATTTAAGCATTTCAATAATGAATTCTTTTAAAAGTAAAATAGCTACAGGTGCTCTATGCCAGATATTTATGCCACTGAATTCTTAATCTGTTTTAAGGATGATTTTTTAATCTGTTTTATGAGAGTAACATTCACTGTCATGAAAGATCTTCCACTGCAGGTGATGCAGCATTTCTGTGCTGAAACTTCGGGATTACTCTGAATTCATGAACTGATAACTTAGTTTCTTTTGAAATGCTGATAATGTGTATTTTTTTGCTTCTAGGTACATCATGGGCATAGTCAGATACGTGGTTTTGTACAGATTGAATGTTATTAATAGCTATTTAATTGCTGCATCAGCCAAAAGTGTCATCAAGCCTCCCCAAACCTCTGGGAAACAACAATTCCTTGTTTTTTCCAAGAATCATGATGTGGATCAGCACTTTTTGACACTGTGGGGTTCAAGGTGGGTGTTGAAAGCTGAGAGACAGAGAGAAGGGAGGGATCATAATTTCCATGGGGAGCATGAACTAATTCCTGCCTGGGCTGTTGAATTCTCCAGGACTGAAATCCTGATGCATTCCCTAAGCAACAGGAATGGCTCCTTGCCATTAAATACCTTGTGAACAGTTCCAGTGAAATGATTACCATAAAATCACAGTCACTTCCTATTTTTTGTATATAATTACCATAAAATCAGTCACTTCCTATTTTTTGTATATAATTATCATAAAATCACGGTCACTTCCTATTTTTCCTTCTTGTGTTTGCCTACTAAAGCACCAAAATCTTTTTAAACTTCTAATGCTTTTAGAATTTTGAACAGAAAATGATGAGATTTTATCCTCCAAAATATTTTAAAACTTCTAATGCTTTTAGAATTTTGTACAGCAAATGGGGAGATTTTATCCTCTGGAGAGGATCAGCTCTAAACACTTAAAGCACCCAGTGCTCTGAAACAAAGACACAAGAGTTTTGCTCTCACTGCTCCTGTGTTAAGCTTCAAGTGAACTCAGCAATTATTGGATTTAGGAGTTTTTCTGTCCAACCTTTTATCTGAAAACACTTTCCTTCAACATCTCTCACAAGGATTTTCCTCGAAAGACTCTGTAAATCACTAAAATCCTTGGGGGAAAAAAAATAAATAAAATCCCGTTTAGAATCTCTGAAAAAGTTTTCTCTTCCCAAAACAGTTCTGAGCATTTTCCAAACCCCAGAGTGATAAAATGAGTCTGTGTTTTATTTCTCCTGGGACAGAGGCAGCTCTGTGCCCAGGGAGGAGCCAGTTGTGCACATGGGGGGGCAGAGGGTGACTGCTCCTTTCCTGAAGGTGGGATTGGGATCTCAGCTCCTCGTGCTCCCTGGGAAAACAACGCTGCAGAAATTCCCCTCCAGCTGCTCTCAGGGGCTTTGGTTTGCTCTGAATTTAAATTGTGTCGTCATGGGTTTGGGTTTGGGTTTGGGAGGAGCCAAGCTGGGTGTTGGAGCTGCCCAGCCACAAAATATCCTTCCTGTAGTCCCCATCAAAGCATCTCATTGAATCCCAAAACTGGCCACAGCCCTCCACATGAAAGCAATGAAATTATTTATTTGCTATTAATGAGCTATAAATAATCTATAAACCCACTATATTTTTGAGTATTTTAATCAAATTTTTGGTTTAAAAAGGAGAAGGACCTCTTTATTACCACTCGTGGATTTAATTTGGTGAACTGCTGGTTTCAGGTATTTAAAATGTGCACAAATCTTCCAAAAATGTCAGGTGTACTAACTGTTTTCTTGACACAGTGGGACATTACAGCACGAAAAGGGAGAAGACAGAATCCCACCATTCCCAGATCTTCACTCACAAGAAAGGAAGAAAGAAAGAAAGAAAGAAAGAGAAAGAAAAGAGGGCACATCCTTCTTTGGGCCACACAGGGATGATTGCCAGTGCCCAGGGTGGCCAAGAATTCCCAGGGACATTTGAAATGAGATCTCTTTGGTCTTTCCTTCAGTGGAGAAAATCTCCTTGTAAAGAAAAACCAAGCATTGAAATTAGAGCACACAGGTGAGTTGAGAGCATTGTCCTGAGCCCCACTGTTATTTATAGAGAAATAAAATCTAACATCAACCCTTGCATCACATTAAATTTTGTTTTCTTTTGGATAACGGATCATAAAAATATAGATTTATCAATATACAGCAAGATTTACCTCAGCAAAGCAGGTATGGATTTAGGCATTAGGATCCATGGCCAATCAAAAAAAGATCAGTGTTTAAAGAGCATTAAAATGATCATTTTAATAAAAAAAGCAGGGGAAAAATCAGATTAATGCTCAGGAAACTGGTGGAGCTCTATTCCCTTTATAACTACACTTCAATATTTGCTTGAGGAGAATGAGGGCACCTTGAAGCACGAATGTAAAATCACTTATTTGGACTGGTAAATTCTAGGGTCAACAATCAGATTTTTTTTTTATCTGTTAAAAATTCTTAGTTTTACTGTCCAAAGGAGAATTTTTACATTGCTTTGAGAGAATTTTACAGTCAAGGGTGCAGGGTTATGGCAATGAAATCACAGAATCATGGAATGTTTGGGGTGGGAAGGGACCTTAAAGCCCACCCAGGGACACCTTCCCCTATCCCAGGGTGCTCCAAGCCCCATCCTTGGACACTCCCAGGGATCCAGGGACAGCCACAGCTATTAATGACCTCTGTAATTAACTTAAAATCCTTCCTCACACATCTTTGAACTCGATTCTTTTACTCAAATACTCATATGTATTTATACTTTATAATATGTACACACTTATGGACATTTATAACTATATAAACTTATATGTACGTTTCCCTAAATATTCAATATTTCAGACCTGAATCAGAGGATAATAACAACTGGTGTGGTAAAAGGATGAGGACCAAATTTACCTATTGATCTGCTGGGGATGAGTAAAGTCAGAATATTGCAGCAAAGAGAGGAGAGCATTTTTATACATCTTCATCCTGTTTGTCCCAGTTTCCTTAAGCATCATGCACCTTCTCAGAAATTGATTTTTTTGGAAGTAGCTATGATAAAAAATAACCCATCTTCCTCTCCAGGAGTATTCCATTCCCATAACTTCCTTTGAAAATATTCCTTGCATTAAAACAAGCTCTTAAAATACCTGACTGAGGCTCCCAGCAGTGACTTTGGAGCACACTCATGTTTTATTGGCAATGTACTCACTGATTTCAGGAGGGTTTTGGGTGGCTGGGAGTGGTGTTTGACTGTGAACCCCCCAAAATGAGAGCAGCAGAACGATGTAACTCTGAGCACGTGCCAGCTCTCATTTCACCTGGGCTCGCTTTATTCCCTACTTGGCAGGCTCCAGTTACCAAAGAAATAATAATTCCTTTCCTGGACAACCAGTCCCAGGGTTTAACCTTCCTTAAGTGTCCCAAATGGATTTGTTTCCAACCCAGTTATCCCAGTTCTTCTGCCATGAGAGATTTCATTCCTCAGCCACCCTGCTCTGGTCCCTGTGCCAGAGCTGCTGGGATGGAGCAGCGCTGGGGCTGGGACAGCAGCACTGAGGGATTCTGTGCTCAGGGGCTGCTGCTCACCTGCCACAGTGGCAATCAGCCCCCAGCCAGGCCTGCCATGGAAATCACTTCTATTTTGAAAACGTTTCTTTCATGCTCTGCACAGAATTCTAAAAGCTCGTTACAGAAATTAAAAATTAGCGCGCGCTTAATTCCTGCTCTTTGGGCTGGAGCTCTGCCCCATCAGGGACAGCACACAGCACACACAGCAACAGCAGCAGGATTTTGGGATCCTGGCCCACGGATGGAGCTGTGGGAGGAATATCTTCCCTGGATCATCACTTTGCTCCAAGTGCCATCACACAAACACAGCAAGCCACCACAGGTCCAAAGCTGAAGCAACAGACCTGGAGTGATTCCTTGGAACTGGGCTTGGGCAGGGGGGGAATCTCTACAGAGTGTGCAGTGTGGGGTTTTAAACCAAATCTCTGCACTATGTGCAGTGTGGGGTTTGAAACCAAATCTCTACAATATGTGCAGTGTGGGGTTTGAAACCAAATCTCTACACAGTGTGGAGTATGGGGTTTTAAACCAAATCTCTACACAGTGTGCAGTGTGGGGTTTTGAAACCAAATCTCTACACAGTGTGCAGTGTGGGGTTTGAAACCAAATCTCTACACAGTGTGCAGTATGGGGTTTGAAACCAAATCTCTACACAGTGTGGAGTATGGGGTTTTAAACCAAATCTCTACACTATGTGCAGTGTGGGGTTTTAAACCAAATCTCTACACAGTGTGCATTGTGGGGTTTTAAACCAAATCTCTACACTATGTGCAGTGTGGGGTTTTAAACCAAATCTCTACACTATGTGCAGTGTGGGGTTTTAAACCAAATCTCTACACAGTGTGCAGTGTGGGGTTTTTAAACCCAATGTCTACACAGTGTGGAGTATGGGGTTTTAAACCAAATCTCTACACAATGTGTAGTGTGGGGTTTTAAACCAAATCTCTATACAGTGTGCAGTGTGGGGTTTTGAACCCAAATCTCTACACAATGTGCAGTGTGGGATTTTGAACCCAAATCTCTACACAGTGTGCAGTGTGGGGTTTTAAACCAAATCTCTACACAGTGTGCAGTGTGGGGTTTGAAACCAAATCTCTATACAGTGTGCAGTGTGGGGTTTTGAACCCAAATCTCTACACAATGTGCAGAGTGGGGTTTTTAAACCAGATCTCTACACAGTGTGCAGTGTGGGGTTTTAAATCCAATGTCTACACAGTGTGCAGTGTGGGGTTTTAAACCAAATCTCTACACAATGTGCAGTGTGGGGTTTGAAACCAAATCTCTACACAGTGTGCAGTGTGGGGTTTGAAACCAAATTTCTACACAATGTGCAGCGTGGGGATTTTAAACCTTAGTAAAACCTGGTTTGGTTGTAAGGTCCATCTGATCACACACCTGGTTTTCCTTGGTGTGTCAGCCACTGTTTATTTTGCCTACAGCATTTTCTTAATAACCTCTAATGATAGTTGAATTTGACCTTCATTTAGTGCTGAAACCAGACATACCTGCAATTCTCTTTTCCTTCTTTTAACATTTCTGGAGCTCTCATTCCTCTGTTGTGCCTCATCAAAGCACCCCTTACCCAAACACATGTTCTCATCCAGCTGCAAGGATGCATTTTTGGGAAAAGAGAAGAAATTGGAGTTATCTGTAGAAATTAAAGAGAGAAACCCAATCTATCAGATAAGCTCACAAAAGCCAGCCATGCATTCAAAATCTTCATGGGTCGTTTAATAATTAACTGGATTCTGAGATGCTGGTTGATGTTTTTTAGCTCAAGAACTTGTGCTTATTATGGGCACAGTCCAGCGTGTTTGTCTCAGCAGAGGAGAACATGACAACACAACCTGGAGTTTTTATTCTTTGTGCAAGGAAAAATCATGGAATCATGGAATTATTAAGGTTGGAAGAGACTGTCAGTGACCACAGCCCTGGGGAGCCTGTTCAGTGCCCCACCAACTGCTGGGGGAAGAACCTTTTCCTTATAATATTTATTTATAGATTTAGATATGTATTCATATATATATAAAAAAAAAAATGAGTAACTGGAGTAAAAAGATAATTGAAATCCCAGCATATTTTTTTCACTTTTTTTCTTTAAATATGGATGTCCCTATTTGTTAAAAGAACCATAAACCATTAAATGTCCTCAAGGAGAAAGAACTCAGACAATATGTTAAGCTGGCTGATGAATTACGGTGAAAACCCTTCTTTTAGATCATGAGCTATATTTATGATTTCTGTGTGCTTAATCTGTGGTCCATGTCCATAACCCTTGAAGAAAGGTTTCCTTTCACTGTAATTAGCACTATTGTGGAAGACAAAAAGTGCTAATGAGAAGTAGCTGAGGAAAAGATTTTGCTTTGTAAAACCCATTTCAGGGAGGCCTTCCCTGGCTGTTCTTGCTGAGAGAGGAACCCATCCCTTCACTCAGCAGGGGCACAGAAAAGCACCAAGCATAGCACTGGGTCCAAAACTGAAATATTTACACCCAAATCTTTCTTCATCTTTCATTTTCTTGAAGGAATCACTTCCCAGTTCCCCAATTTCTTATTGCGGAAGTGTTTAAATTCTCAGGGTGCCCAGGAGCAGAAGGTAATCTGCAAATTGCTCTTCCTATGGACAGTCCAGAAATCCAACTGCACGTCCTGGAAATTCCATTTCCCCCCTGGAAACACAGGGATACAGCATAGGGAGACAGGGTTGGATGAGTTCTGCCATTCCAGCTCAGGTCCTGAGCTTTGCTTGGGAACGCAGTGGAATTTATTAGAGCAGTTGACATCTCAGCACTTCTATCTGTGCCTGCCAGAAGAGCATGGGATGGTTTGGGCTGGAAAAGACCCCAAAACTCACCCAGTGCCACCCCTGCCATGGCAGGGACACCTCCCACTGTCCCAGGCTGCTCCAACCCCAATGTCCAACCTGGCCTTGGGCACTGCCAGGGATCCAGGGGCAGCCACAGCAAATCTGGGAATTCCATGCCAGCCCCTCCCCACCCTCCCAGGGAACAATTCCTGCCCAATATCCCATCTAAATCCACCCACTGTCAGCTTAAAGCCATTCCCTGTGTCCTGTCCCTCCATGCCTTGTCCCCTGTCCCTCTCCAGCTCTCCTGGAGCCCCTTTAGGCTCTGCAAGGGGCTCTGAGCTCTCCCTGGATCCTTCTTCTCTCCAGGTGAGCATCCCCAGGTGTCCCAGCCTGGCTCCAGCCCTGGAGCATCTCCATGACTCCCTCTGGGATCTCTCCAGCATCTCCACATCCCTCCCATGCTGAGGACCCCAGGGCTGGATTCAGAGCTCCAGCTGGGGTTTCACAAGAGCAGAGTGGAGGTGGAGAGCCATCTCTCTCATCCTGATTAAATATATATGATATAAAGCTTTGTAGGTCAAATAATTTACAATTTTAAGCTTGTTCTTTGGATTTTGCAAAAGGGGAGAAAATTTACAATTCAAAACACCTAAATCTACACTCCATGAAAACTTAATGGTTTAATTTTTCCCTTATATATTTTTTATAAACTCTCCTCTGAGAGGGGCTCCCTGCCAGGTTTCAACAGGACCCTGTGCTGCTCCTCTGCTCCTAAACATGACAGTGCCAGCAGCACCTGTGCTTCCCATGGGCTGCCCTGGGAAAAGGGCTTGGAAATATCCTCCTGTCACAAGGAATTGTGGAGTGTGTGCTGGGGCAAAATGAGTGACAGGGAGATGTGATTTGGAAGTGTCAGGCGTGATGGGAAATGATGGAAGGAGAGTGTTTCCTCAGGAGAATTTGTCACAGCCATGGGTGAGGAAGTGATGAACAGTGCTTTGAAGAAGTCACATCCTCTCTCTTTTAAATCAATGTGAAAAGGAAGAAAAAACCTCCCAGAGATCATTCCCTCCCCAGAAGCTGTTTACATAAGAAAAATGCATCAGGAATGAAATTCCAGGGGAACTTTTTATTCCTGTGGAGATTTTTCTTCTAGTTTAGAAGAAACTAGAACTAGAAACTAAAATTTCTAAACTATATTTTAGTGACAGCAGGAAGAAATATATATATATATACACACACATATATATATGTATATATATGTATATATTTCTATAATGCCAGAATTTATACAAATAGTGGTTGAAATGAAGAGGGGATGCCTCCAGAAGCCCCTAATTGAATCTCACACTTAATTGCACCCTCACTGAACCTCAGGCTCAGGGATTGCTTCCCTGCATCCGTGAGTTCTTGGCCTCTCCAGGCCTGGGAATTCCACAGCATCCCTCACTCACAGGGACCAGCCCAAGAGCAGAAACCCCAAAAGCTTCACCTTGCTCTTGTTTCCCATCTTTTCTCTGGAATGCTGCCCCTAATTCTCATGCTGAGCAGGAAACCCATCCCTGCTGTCCTGGTCAGATTTTGTGCCCCAGCACAGTTTGGTGTTTTCAGATATTCTTAATATGTAAAATGTGAGGAGAAAGGGACATTACAGGAATGTTGGACAGGGACTGGGGACAAGGGATGGAGGGACAGAACAGGGGAAATGGCTTCAGACAGAGAGCAGATTTAGGTTGGATATTGGGCAGGAATTGTTCCCTGGGAGGGTGGGGAGGAGCTGGGATGGAATTCCCAGATTTGCTGTGGCTGCCCCTGGATCCCTGGCAGTGCCCAAGGCCAGGTTGGACATTGGGGTTGGAGCACCTGAGACAGTGGGAGGTGTCCCTGCCATGGCAGGGGTGGCACTGGGTGAGTTTTAGGCTCCTTGCCAACCCCAACCAGTCTGAGATCTCATGAAAAGCAGGTGCATGGTCCCCAACAAATAATTTCATGGTTTTGGGGTTTTCTTCCATGTAGTGGGTTTTTTCTGAAGCTCTGGAATACTCACTCCAAGGTGGGAAAAAGTGAAAAAAACCCTGTAATTATTTAAATTAATAATATGGTGAGTGAGGAATATTGAGGTCTATCAAAACTTGAGTTTGTTCCATGGCAGGGGTGGCCATTTGCTTCCTCAGACATGTGCTCATGTTTCACTCTAAAACTGTCCTTTGCTGGATTTTCCCAGTATTCTGCCACTTCCAGCAGTCACCTCTCAGTTCAGAAAATATGATTTTATTTTAGGATATATTTTGGTTTGTAGTTTATATACTTTAAATCTACTATGTGAATAGTGTGTAGTAGTATTTATAAACGGTATATATATATATACACACATACACACAAATATATATATATACACACACACACACACTCTCTCTCTCTCTCTCTATTCACCTCCTGGGAAATTCCCTGAGCATTCCAGGAGATCCCTTTACTCCATATGCTCAGGAAGAAAGCACAATATTGCACATCAGGCAAAAATACCATTAGAAGAATTTTCTTTTAAAACACAGTTCTCTAAAACTTCAGATTTGTAACTTCGTTCCACTTTTCCAAGTAATAAAACAAAAATAAAAAGAGTATTTTAAGGTTCCATCACTCGACACCAGGGGAATAGAGAGGATACAGAGCAAAAGTTGTGATCTTTTTTCTTTGGTGTCCCAGATAATGTACTTTCATATTGCTGACAATTTTTACAAGACTTTTCTTCCTTGTTTCTTGGGAATGGGCAAAGGCACATCACAAACTGAGGAAGGGCTCCATCATCATCTTCCCTCCTTGCAGCTCTTTCTTTGTTCCCTGTCTCATTGTGTAACAAACCCACTGCAAAATTAGTCTGAGGCTTCAGGCTGCCTCTCTCTATTTTAGCCATTAGGAGAAGCTCATAGAGCCCAATACATCTCATTTTATGAGAAACACTCAAAGCTTTTTTTTCTTTTTTTTTTGCTACCTCCACAACCATTTTATTTTCCTGAGCATCAATTGAGGGAGATAAGGCAGAGTGAAATTGCAAAGGGACATAAAAATGATTTGGTTTTTTTTTCCCTCTGTGCAGCCAATATTGAGAGGTTTGGGCTTGGGGGACCCTTCCCACTGGCTTTAGGGAATGTGATCCTCATCCCAGTTTGTGCTGGTTTTGGCTGGGATAGAGGGAATAATGCTGAGAACACACTGATATTTCAGAGTCAAGGACTTTTCAGTGTCCCCTGCTCTGCCAGTGAGGAGCTGCACAGGAATTTGGGAGAAGCATGGCCAGGAAGGTGACCTGAAGTGACCAAAGGGACATTCCACACCTTACAATGCCCAGTTTATAAACTGGGGAAACTGGGAGCCACTGATTACTGCTGGGGGACAGGTGCTGGGCAATTGTTTGGGCACCACTGCTCTGTCTGGGGCTTTATTCCCCCTTCTCTCTCTTCTTTATTATTATTAAACCATGACACTCTGCAAAATATTTCTGGTTACTTTGAGTGAAATATCTAAAAGTTATTTTAGCTTTTGTCCTTTAAAATGAATTTTTTAAAGCCTCCAACGTCAGTCAAGCACAGGAACAGTCCCAGTCTTTGCTCACACTTAATGAGAGCTGAAGCCTGATGGCTTGAGCACATACATTAGAGATTCTCCAGCAATTTTATCACTCATTTATCTTTCATTCAGCAGAGTTTGGGCTGCCTGCCCCCCTCCCTGGAAATAGGAAGGAAAAACAGAGCCACCTTAATCACCAAGGTAAGGGGAAATGAATTCTTTATGAATTGCCCTCCATATTTTCTAAGAAGTGAATTATTTCTTACATTTCAAGCTAAAATAAAAGTTGGCCGAGGGAGGAGAGTTGGCAGAACTTTGGCATTTCCTCTGGAGCTCCTTTGCTGGATTTACATCTGCAGTCTTTGAGCACTGCCCCATGGAATTCCCATGTTTTAAAGGGAATTCGTGGATGCTCCCAGCCTTGCCAGCTGGCAGCAATGCAGCAACCAAGCATGAACAGCTCCCATCCAGCCAAAATATCCAATACTGGTCCCATCCCCATGCCCTGGAGCAGTTTTAAACCACTCCTGGAGCAGAATGGGGAAAAGGTTCCACTCCCAGCACATTTATCCATCAGGGATGCACAGCCAGTCTTTTTTTTTGGTTGAATACATCCAGTGGTTCCAAATTACTGTGGACAGGTCTTGTCTTCCTGATGGGAGGGTGCAGGATCTGCTGGACAAAGCCAGGTACTGAAGGAAGGAATCAGGGAGAAATCCATGATGGAAATCCTATGGCAGACATTCCTGTATTTAATATTAGGTGCAATGAGTTAATACACTGCAATTTCTACAGTTTTTCCAGAAAAAAACCCCAACAACTTCATCTTCCCACCCGTATGCAAAAGAGAGAAAATTTTGTTATTGTTAAAGGAAAGCAAGAAATCAACAGAAAGGAGCTGAAGGGACAATTAGAGAAGTTCAATAGATTCAATACCACAAGAGATTGATTCTGCAGAGAGGAAAATAGAGATCTGATGGGTGATGTTGCTCATTGTTCCAGTGGTTGCTGTTGGATTTTGCCAGATGAAATTCAATGTGGCTTTTGCAATTTATTTGTAATGCCTTAGTTACAGACTTCAGGATTAGACCTAATTTTGCAAATATTATCCATAGATTTGATTTCACGAGGTGTTTCACTCTGAATTTGGGTTTAGATGGAGACAATATGTAATAAATGTAGAATCTAAAGTAGCAAAAACCTTCTGCAGTGTCACTGATCCTGGTATTTTATTGCACATGAGCTGGACCCCTGAAGGAGAGGAAGGATCCAAATTTTCTGGAAACCCAGTTTTAATGAAGGAGTTCATCCCTTTGAAAGGGCTCTGAGAGGAAAACCGACTGCAAACTTTTCAGAAATGCTGATTGCATTTGATTAAAAACAAAACAACAAAAAAACCAAACCCACAAAACCAGAAGAGAGATTTTCTTCTCTTAATCCCTTCAAGTGAGGAGCAATCTTCACAATTTAAAAAACAAAAATACACATTGCTCTCCACGTGATACCTGAAAACATCTGCCATCTCCTGGGGGCTTGAAGAGAAAGAGAAAAGAAGCTCATGAAATATAAAATTACCCTGGAATCCATATGAATGACTGCAGATTGCTTCCAGTGGCTCCAGTGTCCCCCTTGGGCAGCACAGCTCTCTCTCCTTGCCAGGAGGAAATCAGCAGCCAGGGAACATTGGGAGAAATTCTGGATTTGCTGCAGCAGGCAAGGAAGGAATTCCTCCCTGGGAAGGTGGCTCTGCACTTCTGCTCTGCTCTTGTGAAACAGCACCTTTTATTGGTACCACAAAAAATAATTTATATGTTTAAGATGCAGGCCTAGGGATGATTCCTGGTCCACAGGAGTCCTTTCACCTGACAGATCTTTGCCCAGTAATGTCATAAAATAAGAAGAAAAGCACCAATTGTGCTGTTGAATAGCCCCAGACATCATCACATGTGCTGGGGGGAACCAGGAGGAAGAAAAGATGGAGAATTACAAGTGCCAGGTGCAGGAAGAGGATTTTCAGGGAATAGCACAATTCCACCCTGCTGAAATTTGATAGATTTGTGACTTAATTCCAACTGACCAGGACAAGGATGCTCATACCAAAGGTCAGAGGGAGGCAGGGCCACGATACAGGAAAAATACAACAAATAGCCACAGTTTGGCTTGAAGGAAGGAACAGATAAAATAAATTCTACCAGAGAAATGATCTCCTTAACATGCCCAAAAGCCACAACTAAAATAAGAGCAGAGAGCATAATACAATTAAAAATATGTTTATTATGACATTGTGACTGAACCCAGACCTGGGGAAGCAAACTCCTGAAAGACCAACCCCTAAATTTCTTTCCATTTTTGAGTACTTAGTGATTGATGCATTCAGTGTTCAAAATGTAGTTTTAATTTATTCAAATGTCAGAGGATCCACAGAAAATCCAGCCACTGACCTAGATTTATCCATTCCCATGGCTGAAATTTGGCTTTCACTGATAAAAGATAAAAAGCAATTTACTGCTTCTTGAACTTGGCCATATATAATAATAACAGTTGATTAATTATTTTTAAAAGCATTAAGTTTAAGCACCTTTTCATTCCCCCTGCAGGTCAGGGAGGCTGTCTGTTATGTTGGTGATAGGATACAGAACAAGATACATAAAAACCCCTGGCAAAATCACCCTGGGGTTCCTTTGTTTCCAGCTGGAGCTGCTTTCTTTTCCTAAATTGAAAAAACAAAATTAACAGTTGTTTCCCGTTCATTGACATATGCTATTTGGGGGTTTTTTAGATTTATTTTTTATTTTAATTTATTGAAACAAGTTCCTGTGGATCTCTGCTGAATTATCAGCAAGGGGAAGCACAGATCTTTAGGTTTTTCTAAAGGATAATAAGCCAATTTAAATGGAACAACGGCATTATAGAATTGGTTCTATTGCTGAACTGGAGGCACAGTTTTGCCCACGGGAGCAGATAAAGCTCTCAAATTCTCTGGGAAGATCCAGGGTCATCAGCTGGAGTAAGGACAGGCTTTGACATCCATGGCTGGTACCCCCCAAACCATGGAAAACAGGGAACACATCAGGAAATAACCACCCACTTTATCATCCTGGGGACAATCCTTTCCAGTGCTGCTCCTGTGGCACTTCCTGGGGAAGTTCCAGCAGTTTCAAAAATTGGGAGGGATCAGGGAACTTGGTCCCAACACTCATTTATCTGGAAAGGGTCTTGAATTGCTGACTGATGTGGATGAATTCTCTGTGTACACTGCTCACCCACCAAGCTGCATTTCCATGGATCCATTAATTGTAGCTGCCCAAGGTGTTGGAGCAACCTGGGAGAGCAGGAGGTGTCTCTGCCCATGGCAGGGCGTGGAACTGGGTGGGATTTAAGGTCCCTCCCAACCCAAACCACTCTGTGCTTCCATAAATCTGCAGGTAAGGAATTGTTGTTTTCCTTAGAGGCAAGAGAGAGGAGTTGCAGATGGGTGGAAAAGGTGGAATCCCTCTTTAAGATGGAAAGGGAAGCGAGTCAGGCAAGCATGCAAAATAGGTTCTTAGAACATCTGTGCACCAAATAAATTCATCCAAACTGCTGCAGTCAATGTTTTCCAGCTGAGTGTTCAGCGGTTCAAATCTCTACAGAACCACAGGAACTGTTCCAGGAAACAAGGGAAATATTCTGTAGTCTAAGGGAAGGAAACTCCAAATCTTACAGGGATAAAACTCCTCTCCAGGCAGCACAAACTCACCAATGGAACAAGGACATGAACTGAATTTCTTTCAACACTTTAATGGGTTAATTGGAACTCCAATATTTCTTGCAACTCGTGATGATTCGATGTGTCTGTGTTTCTATACCCACACTCACATCCCTGATAAATTTTGCTAATTATTGGCCTAAGTGGGACTGAGTGGCTTGGGGGATGGATGTGTTCAGTGTCACCAGAATAATGAAGAGCTGATAAGAATATCTGAGCTGCTCTGCCCAGCAACTTCAGCTAAATATAGAGGAGTGGGAATGGGGTGGAAGCCTGCAAGGGACCAGATCCGTGTTCAGCAGTTCCTGGAGCTCCACAAACCCAGCCAGGTCTCCTGGACCTTCCCGTGGCATTGCAGCCATGCCAAGGAATGTTAATTGACACATCTCTAATTGTACCTAATTACTGACTCTGAATTATTTAGTGTAGCAAGAGGGAGCATAAGCAGAAGTAATGGGATTAAATTAAGACAGGGAAAAATTAGGTTGAATATAAGGGAAAATCCGCTGGCAATGAGATTCATTAGGATGGCTCCCAAGGGAAATGTTGGGCACTGCTTTGCTGCAGACACAGAAAATTAAGTTAAACCCATATTCAGGAAAATTACCTCGATAATTTGGTACATCTTTTCCACTTTTAAATTATTGAACTCTTCAGCAACTCAAGTGCTGCTCAAGTTCTTGCAGGCAGTCCAGGTGCCAGCCCATCCTAACAGCTGATGTCTCTGGGGACATGACTGTCCCCAAAGCGCTTCCAGGAGAGCAGACCCTGTACTTATTCAAAGCAAGTTGTACTTAAACTTGACTGCAAAGCCAGCAATGCTTAACCCGTGGTTAAGTAGTGCTTAAACGCTCCCCAGGGTGGCAGTGAGGAGGCAGACAGTTCTATTGGCACTCTCAGATTATAATTATCTCCTGCTCTCCCCGGTAGAAATGAGCAATGGCAGGACATGGGGAGATAGGAGAACCCTTTGAGAGGAGGCATCCTCAGCACCTGCTCTTTCATCTCCTTTTATCATTTGACCCAGGAGAAGTTAACTGGAACAAGCTCCAGAAGGAGCTGTGAGCACAGAGAGACAAGTGCAGTGTTTATTGTGACATGATTAATGATGTTTGAGAAGGCTGTGAGTGGCAGGGGGGAGAAGGAATCCAAACCAGGGAGTGAAGGCTCATCCCTGCTGCTTACACTGTGAAATGCCACCTCAAGGCAGGCAGGGAGCTGTGAACCTTTACAGGCTTATTCTCTATAAATCCTAAATATGATTCCTTTGGAATTGCCTGAAAACTTCAACGTGATGACAGGACTCAGAAGACAGGAAAAAAACCCAACTGTGTGGCCACTGGTGCTTGCTGGGTCTATTTATCTTCATCTTTTTAACAGCTGATGGGGTTTATGTGAGCCTTTCTGGTGTTTAAATTGTACACCAGCAGCCTCAGCAGAAATTGTGGGGGATTTTGGGGGGAGCTCAGCCAGCCCTCAGTGCCAGCAGGATCTCAGCCTCCTCCCAGCTGGAGAGGAGATGATGCCCACTCCAGGAATTACCAACATCTCAAAACAGCCTTCACTCCCCACAGCACCAGGCTGCTTCCAGAGTTCATGGAATGATGGAAACTGCACCCTGGAATTAAACTGGAATATCCTGCACAGCTGAAAATGAAGGGAAATTGCCCCTGTTTGGAATAAAACAGAAAAGAGCACACACTCAAGCCCAAACAGAATAATCCTCCCTGGGTTTGTGTTCTGCAATGCTGGGAGAGGCTCAGATAAAAACAAGGAGTATATTTCCAGGTCTTAAGCACTCACATAGACACTGCTACAGAATAAACACCCATTATTCCCTTTTAATAGAAAGGCAAGGTGTGTCAGCAAACAAAAGCAATCCTAAACCCTTTTGCATTATTTTGCATCTCGTAATCTTTACAAAAATGAAAGGAAAACATCTTGATTGTTGTTATGCACTGAATGAGTTACCATTTCCTCCTCCTGAGTCACTGACTTCTGCCTCTCTGGAAGCTGACATCCATCAAGGTGAGTCAGTTTTCCAGAGATATTCTGAATACCTCTTCATTTACAAAGACAGCCGAGATTTTTCAAGGTCCAGACTGCACTCACAGACTTCAGCTGCTCCAAACCTTTGCTATCTTTTCTCAGAACTGCTCCTGATCAATTGGAAAGCTAATTTAAAGAGCCTTTTTTAAACCTTTATTGATGAACTTGAGCATGTCTCTGTAATTTATAGCAGCACACTCTCCCAATTAATCCCCAGTAACTCATTTTTCAGCCCCCACCACCAACGTTGCAAAGTTCAGTGATCTATGGCAGTTTCCAGAAGTTATAATTCATTTTACCTCGTACAGCACTGAGTTACCCCTTAACCAGTAACATCATGGCCTGTGATTTAATTGCAGTTACGTGGGGTTGGATGCACTTGCAGAGATCTGCTCTCACCACTGAATGACTCTGCCTTTCATCTCCTCTGAACATGGAGTTCTGAACCTCCATCCTCAAATTCCCGATGGGCTGCAGCAGGAAAAATGAGTGGAACATAAAAAGCTTCAAAGACAGCTACTTCAAACTCTTGCAAACTTGCATCTCTCCCTTCCTCACTCGTTTTCTCTCACCCTTTTGGTGTAACTATTGGTTCACATTTTAATTTCCAGCTCAATTCTTTCTTATTTTTTTTCCCCCACTTGTAGAGGAAACCAAGGGTTTTCTGACTCTGTAGTAGGTTCCCCTGTGGTCACATGGGCAAAATCCAAGGAAAAAAAAATAGGTTAATAACCACATACAGCCCCTTGTGCTGCCTGACAGCTCTAGGTGGGCACTTTCCAAATATCACTGGGTTCTTTAATCCACAGCCCCAGCACTGATCAGATCATATGGGAATGATGAAATTCAATCAATTCCTCCAGCTTTTATTTCTGTTTTTGTTTCCCGCAAAATCCAAGGAGCTGAGAAAAGGTAAGGAATGATCTCTTATGGCAGTGGTTTCCATTGCTGAGCAGGTCCCTGTTGGTGACACAGAAATCATTGGGAAGATTCCCATTGGATTCAAACTGCCAGAGGGCAGGGATGGATGGGATATTGGGAAGGAATTGTTCCCTGGGAGGGTGGGGAGGAGCTGGGATGGAATTCCCAGATTTGCTGTGGCTGCCCCTGGAGCCCTGGCAGTGCCCAAGGCCAGGTTGGACATTGGGGTTGGAGCAGCCTGGGACAGTGGGAGGTGTCACTGCCATGGCAGGGCTGGCACTGGATGAGTTTTAAGCTCCTTTCCAACCCAACCCATTCCATGATTCTGTGAAATTATGGTTGTGGTGATACTGAGAGCTTTTTCCAAGGGCTGCTCCATGGATCTGTGGGAAATCTCAGGGGGATTCCCACTGGCACCAGTGAAACCAGACCCCACTGTTGTTCCTCAGCTCCACTCTATTTAAAGTGAAGTCTATTTAAACAGCCAAATAAATTGCATCTCTCCTGGTAACCTCTAAAAGAAACTCTGAGTTCAGGTTTAAATTAACTCCATAATTAAAGTGACAACAATTGAAGAGTACAAATCCTTATTTATTTGCCCAGCTGTTACCAGCAGTGTTCAAATACTGAGAGTTACAGGTATCTTAACTTGATGTGGGTTTGTTTGTACAATATTCTGACTAAACAGTAACAAAGCTGGCAAAGTGTGACATCATCCTGTGTCATACCTGCAGTGTGTGGGAGGCAGACAAGGGAAATTTGAGAATCCAAAGCCCACAGACTCCCCTGATGATGAGGAGATTTGTTCCTTCCATTACTCAGAATGTCACAAAAGAACAATGTAATATTATGCAGTTATTCTCAATAAACATTTACAAAGAATTTAAAGATCCTATTCCAAAATATAGATAATTATACCTTGAAAGGAGGCAGCTAGGATTTGACAGAGTTAATTTCCCACAGCTGACTACTCAAATTGACTTTACTTTTAGTTTGTACACAATCACTGTCCCCTCCTTCCCATTTTCTTCTTCTCTCCTTCCTGCTGGAAACCAGGGAATGTACTGGGATCCTAATGGAGCCTTCAGAAGAACTGATGGAATTTTTAAACCCTTCACTATGTTAAACCCTCTAAGGGGTGCACAAGGGGGGTTGTGTGGTGTGTGACACCACTGGTGACCTTTAGGGACTGATGCTCCCATTCCAGACCTGCCACATGAGGGGTTTTCTTTCCAGGATCAGAAGAAAATTCTGGACTATGCTGGCCTTGTGCACAGTGTGAGTGCTGAGATGGAACCCAAGGAATTTATCTCTCATTTGAAGTTCAAAATGGATTCCACTGTTATTATCCCACGATAATTGCACCAGCATAAAAGATGGGTGAGAAAAGATAAAAAGAGCTCGGCACAAAGTTACAGTTTTCAAATAAAAGAATGTGCTTAAACACCATTTTCCTGCACACCAGTAAGTCTCTGCTTTGAAGGATCTGTTTAATTATCTCCTTTGTTTAAACCCTTGAGGGTGCCAATTCAAGAGCATTTTAGGGAAGAGCACTCCCAGAAAAATCAAAAACTTCTGGCAAAAAGTCAATTCCACTTGTATTTTTTAATATATGACTCTCAAAAGTATAGTCACTGGGTTTTGGTTCTCATCAAAACATCCATCCTGAAAGGAAATGGAGTGGGGTGAAAACATCACCTCCAGGAGCATTTTTGGGCTTCCAGCTCCATAAAGGGTACAGGGCAGAGCACAAACCCTGTCAGCAACTGAGGAGTAATGAATCTACCAGAATAATGGATATTGATTTAGGGACATTTATTTCTGATAAAACGAGGAGAGTCAGCAAAAGGCAGAGATGTTCAAACTAATTATAGTGTAAGCTGAAACAAAGTCAAAGCAAGCCTGGGACAAAAAGGAGCAGCACCCACGACATCCATGGACACTCAGAGGAGCTCCAGGGCAGAGGGGAGCTCTGTGGAACCTGAATTTTGTCCTGGCAAAGGTGGCTGGGCCAGGCTCACAGACTCATCCTGCCTTCCCTGCCAGACTGAACCCTCCACTCACCACAAAGTGGAGGACATGGTGCTCCTGTCCTTGAGCACCTGGGGTTTTTTACAAAAAAAAAAAAACAACCTGGAAATTAAGGCTGGAATGTGCAGGGCAGTTTTGCTGTGGAGATTTTGGAAGAATGAGCTGAATCCCAGAGAGTTAAAGGGGTCACTGCAATGGGAGAACTCTCTGCCCCTGGCAGAAAAGGAGAATTGACTGATGGAAGTGGAAACTTCTGATCCTGATCAGAGGGGACAGTGAGGGCACAGTGACCTGCCCTGCCCAGGTGTGCTGGGGAAAGAAGGGATCTTCATCCAGGAGCAGGGAAAAGAAGGGAACGCTGTGGTTGTGCTCCCTGGGAGCCTTGTGGAGACCTTGGCTCTATCCCTTGCCCCAAATTGCATTCAACCATCTAAGATCTAATCCTAAAATTCCTGTTCCTGAGTATGGGGTGGAATATTCCTTGCAATGTTTTCTCTTACTCTTTCCAACCCAACTCAAACTGCCAGAGGGCAGGGTTAGATGGGATATTGGGAAGGAATTCCTCCCTGTGAGGGTGAGGAACTGGGATGGAATTCCCAGATTTGCTGTGGCTGCCCCTGGATCCCTGGCAGTGCCCAAGGCCAGGTTGGACATTGGGCTTGGAGCAGCCTGGGACAGTGGGAGGTGTCCCTGCCATGGCAGGGGCTGGAATGGGATGAGCTTCAAGGTCTCTTCCAACCCAAACCATTCCATAATTCCATAATTCTATTAAAATCCCAAATAAAATATTCTGGAGATTGTTACTCATATTTTTCCTGTTCTAATCAGGCTTATCAAATACATAAAATACCACTCTTTATTACAAAAATGTATTTTCCACACTAGCAAATTATCTTGTTTTACACATAGAAAGATATAAAGGCTGTAAGTTTGAAAGGATATTGACATTGTAGAAAAGAAAAATCATTATTACAGTGCCCTGTGCCATAATAGAATTTCTTGCATGTTTAATATTAATAGTAATAGTAGTAGCAATAGTAAAAGTAATAGTAGTAATAATAATAATATCAATAATAATACATGTTGAATTACATGCAGTGCTGCAATATTTCAAATTTTTTCTATTTTAATATATTTTAATCCTCTATTTTTTAATTTTTCTGTGGTCCCAAGTAGAGTAATCAAAACACAGAGAAGCTTTTGAAAGGGAAAGCCCTGGCAGGGTGAACCTGGTGATGGAGAATGTCTGTCCTGGGTGATTTCCATCAGCAAACAACCACCAGTTCACTTCATTTGTTCCTTGTAATTCCTCCAAATTATCCTGCACTGGAGCCTCCAGGGGACAGAGATCTCCTCTCTCCTCCATGGCACAAAGCTCTGTTATCTTATTTTCAGTGAAATCTCACCAGAGAACCAATTTGAGCAATTTCAGCACAGAACCCCCCTGGGAAGGTGCCCATGACACTCAGTTCCTCAGCTGATGATAAAAAGATTTTATTTTCAGATTGCAACAGCTCCACAAGGCTTTGTCACAGGCTCTGAAATCAGAGATGTTGGTGCTTGCCATGATCCACGTTGCCAGACCTTGTAATTCCTTCTCTGCTATAGGAAAGGAATGTTCAGGAAACTCCAATTTATTCCCAAAAGGTTCCCTTTGTATGTGGGCAGGAGCAATCTTCCACTTCAGAATTAATACTTCTGATATCTTTGAAGTTCCAGCTAATTCTCTACAGATTCCTTCTGAGGCGTTTTTTGGGATGTACTTGCTCGTGGTAAGAACCCCCATGGGATAAAGAGACATTAGGAGAAATATTAAAGGCAACAAAAAAAAAAAAAAATACTTTTCAGATGAAATCAGTCGAACAAGGAAAAGACTGAGCCTGTTATCCCTGGAAAGAATCAAGATGCTTTTTCAAACATTTAATCCCCTGTACTTCCTTGAAAAAGATATCAAGGCTCAAACAAAGAATTGTGATTTTGACCCAAAAAGACAAAAAAAGATTTTAAAATCCCTTATTCTGCTAGTAGGCACCTTGTAGCTTTTTGAGGTTACCAAGGACCCTGAAACAATTTAACTGCATTACAGTTCTGCATATTCATAAAGATATTCTGAGCAGATAACAGAGCAAATGATTTAATTGAAAAATCAGCCAGTGTGAATATTTTTTCTTGTGAATCATGGAAATGCGACAAGATCTGTTAATTAACATAATCTCATTTATTTGACATTATTCTTGTCACTTAATATAATCTTCCTACTAAGAGGAAAAAGTGGAAATTACAAAAAAAAAAAGAAAAAAAAAAGAGCAAAGAGAAAAACATAAATGAGGAAAAGGAGAAAAGAGAGAACGCCCCTGGAAAATGGAAAAGGATATAGGTTACATTCACCACTAATAGGGAAAAAGAAATTGAATGAGTAAGGAAAAAAGCAAAGGGAAAGAGATAAAGAAAAGAGAAAATGGGGAGGAAAAAACTCAAGAACATTGAGAAAGTGCTTAAGATGTGTAAGAGTGAGGAAGGAGATAGAGAGAGGCTGTTTGGGACCAGATGTGGCCCCAGCAAGGAGAAATCCAGCAAAAAGAGGAACTGGAGCCCTGCCTTCCTCACCCCTGAGCAAATTCCTATGGCTCTGCTCTAACCTTCATTTTGGGGATTAAAATGGATGGTTATGGAAACTTGGGGTGTGGAAGAACCCCATCAATAGCATTTATAATATAATTTATAATTTATAATTTATAATTTATCATTTATCATTTATCATTTATCATTTATCATTTATCATTTACCTTCAGGAATTTGTTCTATTTGCCACCATTTTTTTCCTTCACCTCCAGGGAACAAGGGACAGGACAAGAGGAAATGGCCTCAAGTTGCAGCAGGAGAGGTTCAGGTTGGATATTTGGGAAAACTCCTTCACCAAAGGGTTGTCCACCTGAACTTGTGGTGCTGCATAAATAACAAAAAAGGAAATAATGCAATTTATCCAACGCTCAAGGCTGCAAACTCATTTAGTCCTCAATTACTTCTGTTACTATGACCACAGATATTTAAATGGGAGATAAATTCTTATAAAGCCAGTTGTTAATAGACACTATTAACTAAAATTTCTATTCGTAATTGTAGATATTATTAAGTGTGGGAACTGATAAAAAAGAGAAGCCTAATTGGAAAATGGAGATTAATTTCATTACAAAGAATGTGTTGATAGAACATGTCTTGTTTGGCTTCTTCAAATAACTGGACTTTAGGGCCAAGTTGTTTGGGATGAATGTTTTCCTCCCAGGTCAGGAAAAGACATCCCCTGGATTCAGGATGAATACAGATTTAGAAATCCCATTTTTAGTGCCATTGGAAGGAGAGAGGGATGGATGATGGATAGATGGAGATGTTTTCAAATTGTATGGGAAAATAAGTCTAAAAAACCAAAGCTGAATTAAAGACAACTAAAGAAAAAATGAAATAAAATCTCTGCACAACAGCAGAGCAAACAGACTCCTGTGGAAGTACTAAACAAACCTGAAATCTCTGATTTATTTTACAAATACTTGTTAGTACAACTGATCAGGATATATAATTTTTCATGGCAGTTTATTACGATAAAATGTTCTTTTAAAATCCACATAAGCAATGTGCAACAAACAAACTGTGAGAGCTTTATGGCTGCTCCCTGCAAAGCCCCATTTATCACCAAGACTGAAGAGAAATAGCTTGAAGAGTGATATCAGAATGAACAGGCAGGGGGAAAAAAAATAAAGAATTATTTCTTTATTTTGTTATTTTCCCAAGCAGAGAGGGGAAAAAAATCAGGAAGTGCTTACAATATTTGTTCTGTCATTGACAAAATCCTCATAAAAGCAAACAGGAACCCACAGGATAAATTGCAGAGCTTTTTATTTCGCAGTATTTTCACTCTATTGAAAGAGATGCTTGTAAATGTACATTCTATTTTTACCAGATTAAAACCTAATTTCAATAAGGACTGCTTGGAAACTGCTTTCATAGCCCCAGTGTAAAGTCCTTTTACTTTCTTTATTTTATGACTATGACTCCACCATTCACATTTTATACTCTCCCTCTGAGACCACCCCACATGAAATGGGATTAAAGAGCGAATTTTGGGAAGTCTGTTGAACCAGAGCCTTCTCCAGCCTGGACACTGATGCAAGAGAACCTCTCAGTGCTGTATTTCATCATCCAAAGGGATGAGAGGGAGCTTTAATAGAGATGTAAAATCTTATTTTTAGCAAATTAGCAAAGTGTCCACTTTTCAGGTTCATTGCTCACAACTGTGACAACGCATTGCTCAGTGCTGGCAGCTGCTGGACCTAGAAATAAAAATGAAGAATACAGGAACATTAAGCTCCTTATGCTCCTGATTCTGGAATAGTGAGGCAGTGAAAGAATTTAAATGCCAGGAATGGCAAATCCACCTGTGTGAGTCAGCTCAGTTCACTTTGTGCAGTTCCCCAGCCCAGGAAGACTCAGCTGTGGGCAGGTGGAACTGGTTCTCACTCCTGGGAATCAGCTCCCCCATCCTAAAGCCTTTCCATCAGCCTGGATTACTGGAGTGAAATATATTCATGGGATTGATTGAAGTATTCTGGTTAAATGCTCTCCTTTTATATACAGAAAACATTCTCAGCTGGAAGGCTTCTTTCTACCAGTGGAGGAAAATACCAAGTTGGAGGGGACCTCAAGGATCATCTGGTCCAAACTTCCTCAGCAAAAGCCTGGGGAAGATTTACTCATGAGGAAAAAATATATATTTTTTTTATTNTCCATCAGCCTGGATTACTGGAGTGAAATATATTCATGGGATTGATTGAAGTATTCTGGTTAAATGCTCTCCTTTTATATACAGAAAACATTCTCAGCTGGAAGGCTTCTTTCTACCAGTGGAGGAAAATACCAGGTTGGAGGGGACCTCAAGGATCATCTGGTCCAAACTTCCTCAGCATAAGCCTGGGGAAGATTTACTCATGAGGAAAAAATACATTTTTTTGATTTCATAAAAGAAGTTTCAACTGATTTCTGAAGTCTGATCAGTGGAGCCAAGGCTGCTTGAAAGCCTGCAGGGGAGAATGGCAGAATGGGTGTGCAGGTAGGACAAAAAAAAAGTAGAGAAAAACCAACATAGGATGTGCCAGTGGTTATAAACTTACTTGTAAATAAACCAGAGCTGAGGTGGGTAATGACAGTGTCAGGTTTGAAGAACTGCCCAGAGCTTGGCACAGCTGTCCAGGTTTTCTTTGGCAGAAAAAGAGGGGTTTTCTCCTTCTACCTTAGTGACCTATTCTGTCCATGTTTAAAAGTGAGTTGTATTATCCTCCCTTCACTAACTGCTGAGGGAGACTGGATGAAAACTCAGACTAAATATTCACCATTTGAGCTATTTCAGGTGGGTGACTTCCATCATGGCCAAGCTGCCCTGACAGAAATGGGGAGAATGGTCCTGGCCCTTCCTCTCCAGTGCTCCCACAAGGGCTGATAAATTCCCCTGAAGGAATTCCCTGATAAAATTCCCCTGAAGGACCAAATTCAGCCCTTGGAACAGAATGTAGGGTCTAGAATCCACCCCCCATATTGGCTGCAGCATTTATTTTTCCCTGTTGTAACTGCTGGAGCTCTTGGATAAACATTCCCAGCTTTCTGTGCTGGGTTGCCTGAGCAATAAGAAAGAGCTCCTGCTTCCATTTCATGTATTTCTGTATTCCAGAGAGCTGACTTGGGGTTTTTTACATCCCACCTTGCTCATCTAAACACACTGCATTCGCAGAGCCAACCCCACCACCTCTGCACCTGTGCAAAGCAAAGCAGGATAAAGGGAAAAGAGGGACACAGCCCCAAATTCCAGCAATTTGCCCTCCCTTTTCAGGCCCTTAACTAAACACAGAAGGTGAATTTGGGAAATGGGCCAATTATTCCTCTCACCCCAGCCTGTTGCTTCCTTGATGTGTGATCCAAGCTCGTGTTTTACTCGGATTCGTGGCTCACAGGCACGAAGGCAATTGCTCAGCTCACACTGGGAATTCAATTTATTTGTTCTTTTAGCAAGGAAATTTCCTTCTCCTCATGGTTAGGGCCATGGGTCAGTGGTGGCCTTGACAGGGCTGGGTTAATGGTGGGACTCCATGACCTCAGAGGTCTTTTCCAACCTAAATGATTCTGTAATTCCCAGCATCAAATCACCAGGGATATGGCTGGTGAGAAAACCCAGTGATCTGTGGGTGAGTGCTGCCCTGCCCCGGGCAAAGGGAATGGTTTAATTTGTGTTTGCATGGGTGAGCTGTGGGGAACAGCCCCCAGAGGTGACAGCCTGGCACAGGAGGTGATGCTGGGTGCTGAAATCTGTCTGCAAAGGCTTCTGTGTGAGGCAGAGGAATAATTCTGAAATTGTGATCAGAGCCACACTGTGCATTTCTGCTGCCCAGCACACCTCCAGCTAGACAGCAACAAAGCAAAGAATATTTCTCTAATATTTCTTCCCAAACCCTCAGCTCTGCCAGGTACACAACCCCACAAGTTAAATTGTTTCTGCAACATTACCACCACAAACCTCCTTCCTCAGGGCGCAGTGAAATCCCAATCATGTCCTGCGTGGGCCCAGGATTGCACTCCCCTGTCGATCATTACTCCTCAGAACATTCTTTAGCCAATTACTGGGGCTCATAATTGCATTTCTGCGTAATCCACTCGGATTCATTAGTCAAACACAATTTTGAGACACGCCGTGTCGAAATGCTTTAGTAAATTCTAGATGCTTTCGTGCACTGCCTTGCCTTCTCCCACTAATTCAGGATTTAATTAAAAAAGGAGTCATCTTTGCTTGACATGATTTGTTCTTTACATACCCACGTAAGTGATACTATTTCTAAAATTAAATACAACCCTGAACCTTACAGAACCTCCACTGTTTTCTCTGAGGATTCACATCTCAGTCAACAGGATTTGCCTGGAGAGGAAGAAAACTTTAGATCCTGAAAGGCTCACGATGTTCTGTCTATTTTTGGGCTTTCCTGCTGTATTTCTATCACACAGCTCATATTTGAAGGCAAAGAGCAAAACGGTTATTATTATATGGTTTATATGTAGTTTAGGTTTTTACTCTCTATGCCCTGAATATACACAGATCTATAAAGAGTGTGATCAGACTTCTTTTCTTTTTAATCATGAGGGAATATCTGGTTTATTAAGTATGACAAGCCTGTGGTTTGTCTGAAAGTATCTGAAAATGGGATAATTATCAAGGTGAATTGGATCCACATGGTTATGTCTGTATAATATTTAATATTCCAGTTCCAAACTTTAACACCTTCTTGCCATTTTTGTCCTGAAATTTAAACATTAACAAGCAATTTGTCACCAAAGAGATTCTTTACGCAGAGTTTCACCAACTTCTGTCAAAATAACTCGCAGTAAATACTTAAAAACCCACAGAATGAAAAAATACACGTTATTTGTCAGAAGAGGAGAATCAATAGCATGTAGCAATGGAAGGCCTAGTAAATAATTTCCTGCACACCAGTTCATATTTACTCATAATTATGATTCACAGGAGTGCATTCCTGCAATCAAGAGACAGGGGTGCACAGCATGAAAAAACATTTAGCACCGAGCAGACTGCATGAATAATTGCCTGTCAGAGTGGCTTATTAAAGGGAAACTACAATTTTACAAGACAATTCTTGTATCTGCTTGTCTAATCTAAAGACAGAGGGCTGTATAAATGCAGAGAGTTCAAGGAAGAATTATTTCTTGCTCGGGAGTCGAGCTAGAAGTTGAGTTTTTAAAGCACTGAAAGAACAATCAAAGTGTGACAGCTTTGGGATGCACAAGCTCGGACCTCTCTAAATTGGAAAGTGAATCCTTTGTGTTTAAGGTGGCAGGCAGGGAGATGGAGGGATGGAAGTGTGGCCATGGAAACCACACTCCCTCCTGTAGGCAGAGGTGATGTCATCCATGGAATGTCCTTGGAAATGTCCCAGCAGATGGACCCAGAGGCTGAGAGCAGCCCAAGAACCCTCCTGGAGCTGCTGTGCTCCCCAGCAACCACCAGCAGGGAATACTGGGATCACTGGAGCCTTGCAAAGCGACGTTTTCCCTCTAAATCCTTTAGAATTCAGGTTTGGGAACCTCCAAGGAGCACCTCGTGTCCCCTCTCCCCGCTGTGTGGAGGGCAGGGACAGCTCTCAACATCCCCCAAACCTGTGGGAGGAAGGAAGCTCCAAATCCTGGAAGGAATCCTTCTGCTTTATTCACCCAATTAACGAGTTTCACTTCTCCTTCTCTGGCTGATGCAGAGGTTCTCAGAAAACAGACTGAATTTACACAGAATTAAATTTAAAACAGGATAATGCAGGGAAAGATTCAAAAATTAACTTAAACCCCCCAACAACCCAAACCAAGGAAAGGTGTCCTAAATGAACTCATGGCCTTTGGTGAAAATCCAGCTTCATGCAGCTTCTTTGGCTTTTTAAAACCATCCTGGCATTCCTTTTAAAATGGCTTTGAGGTGATTGAGGTGCACACCTGGCAAGTGGAAGAAAATAATACTTCATTAATAAAGAGGATTGAGAAACAAAGAAAAAGGTGACATTATGAGCCTCAGGAACAGCACCTGCAGCCCTGTGGAAAGCAGAAACATTTTGTCAGGCTTGCTTGTGATTGAGAGGTCTAAAAGCTGAAACCTGCTCACTAAAGAGCTGGGCCAGAGCTAAATCCCCCCAAAACCAACGTGGGATTTCCATTGATTTCAGGGAGTTTGGACCAAGGCCAGGGGCGAGAGGACAAAGGCAGCAGCTTTAAAAACGCTGCACAAAAAGATCTTGTCCTTTGTTCCAACAGCCACTGCTGAGACTTCAAAGCCATGTCCTGGTCCCTGCCTGGGTGCTGAGGCTGTGCTGGGTTTGATAATGGTCATAATTTGGATTTTCCACCATGAAATACACCCAGGCAATTTATGTTAATAAAAATCATAATAAAAATCATCACATGGAAACATCCTGCAGTCACCAAAAGAAAGTTTTGCTCCTTTCCAAGTAATACACTTGATAATGTTTCACTTGCAAAAAAAACATAGTAACTTTTTTAATAACAATCTGAGGGAACTTTCAGCTGAGGGCTCTCCCAAAGAACACTCACACTCCAAGAATAGGGGGCTTGGGTTAGAAAAATTATTACCAGAGGTGAACATTGTAAAACTGACATAGTTTCCAGAAAAGGTTGTAAACAAATTTATTAGGACCTTTTCTTCCGAGAAATACATTAAAAACAATCAAAGTAAAAAAAAATTAAGTTGGCCACTGAGAAATGTGTCTAGACAAAGCTTCCATTGTATGATTTAACAATCCCTGGCAAATGCTGCTTAAAGATAAAATTGGATTCCCATCCAGAATATTAATACTTTTATTGCAGAAATATGTGTATTTTAGAGATAAAAGTACATATTCATAGACAGATAGATGATGAACATTGAAAATGGCCTGGAACATGGTTTATTTTATCAGTGTTTCTCTCTCTGTCAAACAAGTAAATCATTGTTTTTCAGGTGGAGGCTTCTGATGAGGAAGAAGATTTTCTCATTTTCAGACAAGGGCTTCTGTATTTCCATTTCAACCACTGTCAACACACATTGGTGAGTAGTTCCTGTGGCTGACACAGCTTTTGATTACAGAATGAGGAACAGCACTCACAACTTTCCATTTCCAAACAACTCCACATAAATAGTTTGTAAGTTGAAGTTTGGGCAGAGCCAGAGCAAGCTCAGGAATACAGATATCAGCTTTATTGTGTTTGACTCATCTCAGTGCAGGAGCCTGCTGGAAATAAAAATGTGACATTTTTCCAACATGACAGGAGAGAATTTGGAGATGTTTTCCTAAGCCAGACAAAAGGAAGGCACTGAGCATTAGATCAGCTCCTGTCTTTTTTCCAAGGCGCTGTTTCATGTTTGGCAGCCAACTCCAACCAGCTCCGTGCTCCACGTGGAAAACTGAGCCTGGTGCAAGGCACAGCAAATACCTGTCTTCACTTTCCAGGAATCCTGGATCTTACATGAGGGGAAGAAAAATTCACCTGGTTTTATGGAAACATAGAATGGTTTGGGTAGGAAGGAGCTTAAAGCTCTTCCAGTGCCACCCCTGCCATGGCAGGGACACCTTCCACTGTCCCAGGCTGCTCCAAGCCCCAGTGTCCACCCTGGCCTTGGGCACTGCCAGGGATCCAGGGGCTGCCCACCCTCCCAGGGAAGGATTTACAGGAGAGCAAACAAGTGGCTGAGCTCCTGGCTTGCTCTTTGTCCCCAGGTGAAGATCACTCCTCATTTTGGAGAAGCCAGTTTGAGCTACTTCGGTCATTTGTGAGCTACAAGGTTAAACACAATTATTTGGGATTTTCCAAAAGGAACTGGACCTGCCATGGCATCCCAGCTGGGAGGTGTGGAGCTGCCACCCCATCATCTCCCCTGAGAGTGGCTGAGCTGAGGATTCCATCCAAAGGCAGAGGAGAGCAAAAGCTTTGTGCTAAGGCACAGCTGATAAAGCCTTTTAAAAGACTGTTTAGGAAACCAATCCTGCTTGCTAGGAAAGCCTACCAGAGTTTGCAGTGAGAAATCCATTTAGAAACCCAGTTTTGGAGAGCAGCCAGGGAGAGATAATGGTGCCACTCACCCCCAGACCCTATCAGTGCTGCACAATTCCCTGAGCAGGCTTTGCCAACTGCTTTGTGCCAATCCCTTGTCAAAAGTGATGTCAGCTCCTTGCACTACACACAGCCTCCTGGGCATCCTCCCATCCCTTCCTAACTTGGTCCTCCAAGGGCTCAGATGGATAAAATTTGGGTAGAGTTGATAGGATTTTTTTTTTTTTAATTTTCCTGTAGAAATTAACATTTTATACGTGGAGGCCATTTCTGTGAATCCTGCCCAGTTCTTTGCTCCCACAAACTCATTTTCCTTGCTGCTTCAAGCACTCCATATTCCAGTAACCAGTTTTTCAAACCTTCTAACAGGTGCTAGTACATCATGTTCCCTCTCTGTCATTTCTCATTGTCATCTCATATTGTTCATCAAAGGATGAGAGGGAACAATGTCTGCAGGCCGAGGAAATCATCCAATCTAACCCTGCCCCAGCTAACGTGTCACTTTTGGCCTCAGGAAAATCACATCATCAGGAGGTGACACAAGTGGCCTGGCATTCTGAGTTTCTCAATTTCTGAATACCTGTCACATTTTAAAAAGCTGGCCTTAGCTCAGCTGCCTCCCTGTTGCAAATGGAGATCCTGAAACCTCCCTGGATCACAAGAGAGAGTTAATATTTGTTCACTGCTTTCAAAATGTTAAGTGCAACATGAGTGCTGAGCCTTACTACCAGAAATAATGGATGTTTGCAACTCCAGCCTGCACTCTTCTGTGTAATCATTATTTGGCTTCTAATAAGTAACAGCTTTACCAGAATATAGTCCCAGAAAACATCTTTGGAAAATGCTCTTAATTTTTCTGTGAGCTTGAACACAGATTTTAAATCACAGACCTGTTGGAGTTGATATAGTTAAATTTTATTGACTTTCTGGGAATGATTCATCCCTGACTTGTTACATTCAGCTTTTTGTTTCATCAGTTATATTTTAATTTGCCAGAGAGTTCTGTAAATTGAGTTCATAATCTCATTTTGAGTGTAGACATCAAATATATGAAAAATGTACCAGTAAACACCAAGAAAAAATCCCACAACCACATAAACCCTTGTACTGTTGGCTATTCACAGGTGTTGCAAAGAGGAACAGGTTGCCACAACAGTGAACTCTAAGCTGACTTGTATTTTAGATTAATTTGTACAACCCTGTCCCTGAACTGCTTTGGGCTTGAGTGTAAAATTTGCAAAGATATTCCTGAGTCTGTTACTGTTTATAAGAATTAAAGCCCTTTTGGTGCAAGAAACTGGTAAAAAAAATAACTTTTGTGTGCTTTTGGAGTTAACAACATAACACTCATGTGAGTGAGAATATCTTCCTCCTGTTAATAAGTACTTTAGCTGGGAATAAAAAAGTTTATTTAGATTTAGTGAAATTTCTGGCTGCAGAGAGCTGGAGAAACCTGTAATTGCTAAGAGGATTTCAGCTGCCTCAGTCCTGCAGGAATGAACATCCTGGGAAGGGCAAGGGGTAAAAAAACCCTGTAGGGAAAGAGCTCATGAGCCAATGTCCAAGACATCACATAAAATGTCCTTAAGGTGATGCCTGATGGTTTTGCCAGAAGATCTGCTCTTTATGTAAATGGTGTTTGTTCAGTGATAGCACTGACCCACCATAAAAACTCACTGCACTTTCTCCCTGAAGGATGTAAAACCTCACACTCTGGCATGGTCAGAAATCAGATTTCCCCCTTTTGCAGACATGAAGCTGCTTCCATTTATTGTGGCATTGTAAACCACTTTTTATTACAGAGCACAGGATGAAATACCAAGGCATAAACTAAACTGTATCCATAATAATCCCACCCTTCCAAAACCACATCATTTTGGAATCCCTGTGCATTTGTAAAGAGTACCTGGGAGATGTTCACACATCTGCACCTAAACATCCAACCCCTCTGAAGATTCCTTGTTTGTTCTATCACTTTCAGCTGCACAGTATGAAGGAATATAATTTAGGAAACAATCCCTTTCATTATGTACAGCCAAGCCCCATTTTTTAGGCTAAAACATAAACAGTCTAATAAAATAATATTACTTAATAAATTAGTGTCTTCAGCTCCTTTCTGGACTTCTCTCTGAAAGAAATAATTAATCACCCTCTAAATCCCTAATAGCCCCATAATCTCTGAATATAAAAATTCAAATGCAAGAAGGCAGAAACTGCTGATGGAGCCAGCAGGATGGAAGGAGAGATGCTCTCTTTAACCCTTCCCAAAGACCCTAAACCAGTGCAGTGACTGAAATGTACATCCCAGGAGCTAAATAAATCCAGATGTTGCCTTTGAACACTGGCAAATGAAGCATGTTGGGCATCCCAGATGTCATCCTCCTGGAAGAAAAGCTGAAGACACACCCAGAGAGGATCAAAATGCTTCTATGAGAGTGAGAGGAAGAGGAAAGATTACTGAGCACCCTTCAAAAACACAGAACTTCCCTCCAGCTCTCATCAAACTTTGTCCAGTTTGTAAATGCCACACCTTGGCTGACAGGAGCCAGCAGGAATGTCAAAGGAAATGCAGTTTTGGCTTCTTAATTCTCCCTGAAAGTGGTCCATTTTCACCTGCAAGAGACCCCCAAGCTAATGAGACATATATCAGCTATCTGCAAAGCCAAGGCTGAAGTCATTTTTGTAACACAAACTCCTACATTTAATTTATTTCCATTCTGATTCATTGCAATACATTGTAAACCAGAGCATTTATTAAAAGCCTCTTCCCACCAGGTGTAAAAGCCTCTTATTTTGTGTACCCCAAACATGGAACATGCAGCCAGTCACAGACACAGAGGTCATTCACCCCTCATGGAAATTACAGCAAAAATAGATGATCAGCAGCTGGAATGGAAACCATAACATTTCCAACAGAATATCTTTAGTGCAAACAGAAAAGCCAAAAAATGATTACATTATTTTTTATAAGTCCACCCATCCCCTCCTGGGAGGAATATTTCCAAGAAGAATTTGCACTGTGAGTGTACAAGAACTACTTATGTGTTTTGTCTGAAAATGCTGAGTTTACCTACAAGGCCTGTCAATGAAAAAAAATACTACAAAAACTGTGATATTTAACTGAGATGGAACAAACATTCCCCTGGTGTAGTCATCTGCAATAACCATGAAACAAATCTTCATCATATCTGCACATTTATGGAATATCTCTTTTTTTATTGCAAATCTGTCTCAAGCAGGGCAGCAGCTCTGTTTCCATTCATCCTTTTGAAAAAATGCTGTGACAAGAATTTCAAACATCATTCATGGCCAAATACTGCATTTGGATTTCTTGGAACTAAGCAATGAAAAGGAATGTTCCTTTGCTCCAACAGAAGTGTCTCCAATTCCGTGTGATGCATTAAAAAAATCAGATGAGAACCCCAAGAGTTGACATAAGGATGTGATAAAACTTTCAGGTTTTATGGAAAGAAGCATTTTTCAGTTTCCTCTTAATAAATGAAAAACACACATGCACAGTGTGAAGAAATATATTATGCCTAAGCATGTAAAATTTGTCAGCTTGAACATTTTACAGTTTAATGAAAACTGCTTTTTTCAAGACAGTTTATATTACGTTTGCTGGAGAAAAAATAAAAATCTTTTATTTTCTCCATATCACAGTCCAAAAACTACCATTTTTCCTAGCTGTAAAACCCCAGCATTGGGATATTTATGCATTGTGAATTAGAAGCATTTTTTTACTGGCTATCAAAATTTTAATAGCATTAGCCCTACTTGTAACACGTTTTCATTAAAATGAGAATATGGAAAGCAGTAAAATGAATATAGACCCTCATCAGTAGCAGTGAGGCTTTATGGTGGTCAGGGGATCACCTGTGTTACATTTGTTACAGATCATGATCAGACAACAGGACAAACCTCTTCTTTTTCACTGCCATCAACATAAATTGTGCTATTGCATGGATTTAATATGTGTAAGTTATAAGTAATTCTTTAACTTTGATTTTATTGAACCTGGTGCTTCCTGCCTTAGGCTTGTACTTGATCTTTGGTGTCCATATAATTCCCATTTTGTGCAGATATAGAGGTAAGCTGGGACTAAGGAGTGCCAATTTTTGAGAGAATTTAATTTAACTCTTGGTTAACACCTGAAGAAAGCTTGGCAGCAGCACATTTCTCATGAAGGGAAACACGAGTGCTCCCCTGGCCTCCCTCAAAACAGAAACAAACACACTTCAGCCTTGAACCTTGAGGCCCAGAAAGGACAGACTGCAGCAATAACTCATTTATTAACTAATTACAGGTTTAAATTAACATCAGTGTCCTGCTTTGTGCCCCCTGCTCACACCCCAGACCTGCAAAGCCACCAGGGTTCCACAGGAGTGATTCCTGGTTATCAGTGATGTAAATGAGAAGTCAATCAGCTTCCAGATTTACAGATTGTTCCAGTCATAGCCTCAAAAATCCCTAAAGCACCTGAGGCCTGAGCAGCTCTGGCAGTTTTGCTGCATATATTTAGGAGCACCAGAAAAATAACTCACCAGTTGTATAAAAGGGTGTAACATTCATAGCTGGAAATAAATATTATTGCTTTTCACTTTCCCTGGTGTGGAAAAGCAAAGGTGACGACAGGCACAGAGCAAGCACATCCAGTATTTCAGTCAATTCACTTTGATTTCCATGATGAAAATAAAGGTGTGAAATCAAAGAGCTCCCTTGTAAGTTGTCTTTGGGAAGGCTCTAAATCATTGATCCGTTAGTGCAGGATAATGAGGACAAGCCACGACTGAAAAACTTTTGATGTCCTCACTCCTGGGCAGAATGAACAAAGGTGCAGGAGCTGGCTCCATCACAATCCCCTGGGATTCTGCAGGACAGCTACAATAAAATCTAGATTAGTTTGAACATGTTGGTGATGTCCTGGGAAATGAATGCCAAGGGTGAGAAAAGGGAAGGTTCATGGAAAGAGGAGCAGACTCACTCAGGGGTCTGAGTACTTGATCTCAAAACCTGACAGCAAAAATGCTGTTGCAGAAACTGGTTCTTTGCCATCCACACAACAAAGAAAATAAGGAGAAAAAAGATTCAACTCTGGATGTATTTTAATCCTTAAATTTGTGCTACAGGGCTTCCCCTTTGGCAGAGGACTAATCCTACCAAATGACAGCCAGTCAGTCATTTCACTTCTCTTTATTCCTTTTAAGTGTTATCCCTCTGCTGTTTCTTGACTTTTATACACTTTATTTTCTGTTACCTAAAGGCTTTTAAATTTTTTTTTTTTTAAACACGGTCCTGGATGTCTCCAAGACTACAGGATTGGGAACAAGAAGTTCATTTCCCTTGGTCCCTCTTTTGCAATCATTTATTCCACACTTAATTAGCCAGGAGATGCTAGATTTGGACAAGATTTTGGACTTAGATCTAGAAAACAGAAGGTTTATAATCTTTATACTCTAAGCCTCGATGTCCAACCTGGCCTTGGCCACTTCCTGGGATGCAGAGGCAGCCACAGCTTCTCTGGGCACCCTGTGCCAGGGCCTGCCAGGGAACAATTCCTTCCCCAAATCCCATCTAAATCTACCCATTGTCAGTTTAAAGTAATTCCTTGTGTCCTGTCCCTTCATCCCTTGTCCCCAGTCCCTCTCCAGCTCTCCTGGAGCCCCTTTAGGCTCTGGAAGGGGCTCTGAGGTGTCCCTGGATCCTTCTCCTCTCCAGGCTGAACATTCCCAGCTCTCCCAGCCTGGCTCCAGCCCTTGGGGGTATCCATGGCTCGTTCAGGACTCGCTCCAGCAGCTTTACATCCTTTGGATGTTGGATCCCAGGGCTGGAGGCAGGTGGGGTCTCACCTGAGCGGGGCAGAAGGACAGAATTCCCCTCTTTCGTACTGCCCGTGGTGTGGGATCAGTCCAGGACTCGAGGTTTTTCCCCATGACCGAGGCATGTCCAGCTCTGACCACCAGACTCCCAAGCCCTTCTCCACCAGTTCATCCCCAACCCAGCTACAAAACCCGCACTTAGCTTTATTTAACCCCATCATGTTCTTACAGCCCCACTTCCGCCCAGGGCTGGAGGCAGGTGGGGCCTCCAAACGCACATCTTGCTCCAACTATCCAACATTTGCAAAAAAAAAAAAAAAACAAACAAAAAAACCCCTATTTTAAAGCCGCATCTCCGAGGAGATCGAAGGCAGAAACTTTCCGGCAGAGCACAACCGGGTGCACCTGGGACACAACCGGGGAGAGGCGGGGAGGGACCTGGGACATAACCGAGTGTACCTGGGACACAAACGGGGAGAGGCGGGGAGGGACCTGGGACATAACCGGGGACAGGCGGGGAGTGACCTGGGACATAACCGAGTGTACCTGGGACACAACCGGGGACAGGCGGGGNGGACAGGCGTGGAGTGACCTGGGACATAAGCCGGTGTACCTGGGACATAACCGAGTGCACCTGGGACAGAACAAGGGCTAGGCGGGGAGGGACCTGGAACATAACCGAGTGTACTTGGGACATAACCCGGGAGAAGCGGGAAAGGACCTGGGACATAACCAGGTGCACCTAGGACACAACCGGAGAGAGGCGCGGAGGGACCTGGGACATAAACGGGGACAGGCGGGGAGGGACCTGGGACATAAGCTGGTGTACCTGGGACATAAACGGGGAGAGGCTGAGACACAACCGGGTGCACCTGGGACAGAACAAGGGCTAGGCGGGGAGGGACTTGGGACACAACCGGGGAGAGGAGGGGAAGGACCTGGGACATAACCGGGTGCACCTGGGACACAAACGGGGACAGGCGGGGAGGGACCTGGGACATAACCGAGTGTGCTTGGGACACGACCAGGTGCACCTGGGACATAAGCCGGTGTACCTGGGACACAACCGGGGACAGGCGGGGAGGGACCTGGGACATAACCGAGTGTGCTTGGGACACGACCAGGTGCACCTGGGACATAAGCCGGTGTACCTGGGACACAACCGGGTGCACTTGGGACACGACCGGGAGGGACGGGGAGGGACCTGGAACATAATCGGATGCACCGAGGATAGGCGGGGAGACACCTGGGACACAACCAGGGCTAAGCGGGGAACACACCTGGAATAAACCCGAGGACAGAGAAGGAGCGCGTTCCCTTTGTGCGGATCCGCTCCGGCCGGCAGCAGCCGCGGGGCCGGCCCGGGCCGCTGAGGGGACGCTGAGGGGCGGCGGGCCGGGCCGGGCAGGCTCCGCCCGCACCACATGACTCCATCGTCGGGAGAAACTTTTCCCGTCCCGCGGTCGGAAAATGGCGGCGTAGGGAGCGGGGCTCTGGCATCCCGGCGGCTCCCGGCGCCATGACCCGCTGGGTGCCCACCAAAAGGGAGGAGAAGTACGGCGTAGGTGAGGACGCGCCCGCCCCGCTCCCGCCTGTTGCGCACGGGGCACCCCCCGGCCGCGGCCTCCCCGTCCCTGCCCGGCTCCGCGCTCCGCTCCGCGGCCGGGATGGAGCGCCGTGTTCCCCGGTCCCCTCCGGTTCCTGCCTCCCCCGCCCGGCTCCTCCTGGCTCCCGGGAGCTTGAGGAGTTGTGTGGGAACGCCGTGCCCCGCTGGGAGAAGTTGCGTGTTTCCCCGTGCTGCGCTGCTGTCGGCTCTCCGAGCGCTGCGCGGAGTGCACACACCCCGAGTTGTTCTCAGCTCAGTTTCTTCACGGATGCGCTTCCAGGCTGGCTCGGTGGGCAGCCCAGCCCGTGCCCTGTGTGCTGTCCCTCCGTGCCTCTGCGGCAGTGTGATGTTCATACAGATGAGGGCTTTCCCTGCGCGCTGGGATCCATTTCCTATGCGCTCCTTCCGTCCCTCCGAACAGAGCGGGATTGTTCCCGGCCGGTGGCTCGAACATCCCCGCTGGGACTGAGCAGCGCCGAGCCCCGCCGAGGTTTGGGCAGGGCTGCGCCAGAAGGGCCCCCTATGAGTTTAGAGATGTTGCGTTTGGAGTAAAAGGTTTTATTTTGGAGTTGCGGCGCAGAAAACTTTGTCGGCATGAATGAGCGTTTGGGGGAAGGAAATAATAAATCTGACTGTTCAAGTTGGAAACTTGAAGTTCAATGCCCACCACAGTTCTTGGGCTAGATTGGTTGTGAAGAACAACTTTTTGTACAAACCCACGGCTAAGCCTCATAAACAAAGTGAGCAGGAAGAAGGGAGTATTCTGAGTAAAACTGAGCGAATTGTAGGAATTAATTTTAAGCTCTGTGTGCACGTCCCAAGAAAACCACAGCTTGACTCTTAAAATTGGTTAGAAAATCCCAGTTACTGTGTGAGACCTGTAGTAATTCCAGCACTGAGGATGCAGGACAAACACAGGGAAACAGAAATGCCACTGATGGCAGCCACTCGTTAAGTTTCCAGATTTTCTTTCTGGTGGTGTGGGATGGGTATTTTGGAATGACCGAATTGTCACGTAGTATAAGCTGATGTTACAGCCCAGTGACACTCGAAAGCGAGTTCCTCTTTTGCAGGAACTCTGTGCTGTGCTGTGCTGGGGGTGACTGCCCGGCCCAGCTTTCCAGGAATGTTTTGAAATTGATTTGAAAGAGAGGAAAAAAACATGAAATAGATTCATTGGTTTATTGCATGCTTCAAGTGTACTTGCATCTCCAGTGTGGGGCATTGCTTGTGTATTAAGAAAACTGGATAGAAATGTAATTTAAGAACAAAAAACCGCCTCCCAGTTTGAAAAAGCTCAAGGCGATGTGCTTAGTTGGTGTTTTTTTTGTGTCCACTGCTCTGCAAAGAAGTTTGCAGTGGTTTTATAATAGTTTTGCGTTTCTCACATAGTTTATTTTCTTTTTCTTGGAAGAAGGCTGAGATCCTCACCAAACTGGGGAATTTCTCTGCTGAATTCCGGGGATGTGAGGGTTGAAAGTGGATGAAGCATTGCAAGGACATAAATCAGATTTAGAGCTATTTGCAAACTGGATTCCCTGACCTGTGCCATTCTGTTATAGGCTGCCTTGGGAGGGATAGCTTCTTTTTGCTGTTCTCCTAAAAAAAATGAGTATTCAGTTTGGTTCTATGTGTTTTATGGACCTTTATGTTGTTGAGAAAGGGTCCTGTGAGTCTTCTGATGTTTTATTTTTTGCTGCTTGTGAAAACTGGAGGTTGTGGAGAATTGATGCAACAGTTTTGTAGTCCCAAACAGAATTGGAGATGGCACTGTTAACCTGAAAATTCAGACTTGAGAATATTTTTCTTCCTATTTGCCATGACCAGCCCTGGGGCCTGATATTGACTCAGTATTGTCTGATAGGGAGAAAATCCCTAATAGGAATGGGACTTAGTGAAACATAATGTACAATGCTTTGTGTGTCTCATAAATCCATGCAAATATCCCCAAAAGGATGGTGCCAGAGTCATTCCAGTGGTGCTCAGTGGCAGGATGAGGAGCAATGGCCATGAACTAAGCCAGGAGAAGTTCCACCTCCACGTGAGGAAGAATTTCTTTCCATGAAGGGTGGCAGAGCCCTGGAGCAGCTGCCCAGGGAGGATGTGGAGTCTCCCCCTCTGGAGATATCCCAGCCCACCTGGGTGTGTTCCTGTGTCACCTGCTCCAGATGACAGATGGGATGGACTGGATGATCTCCAGAGGTGCCTTCCAGCCCCAGATATTCTGGGATTCTGTGTGCAGGCTTTCCCAAAGCAGAAATGTCAGGAAGGTGTGTTGAGGTTATGTCACAGCTGGTGGGAGCTCAGAAATGTACATGTGTCTATATATAGAGATGTGTATATATGAAATACACACATGTGCTTATATAACACATTTATATCCCTTTTTCCCCTCTTCTGGTATATCCCTGTGCACAACAGAGTTATCTTAACATCTGAAAACCTGAAGATTTGCTGGCTGTGGTGCAGCTGGAACAAATTATGCCAAGAAGCCTGTGGTGACAGCTGGTGGGACACAGGTGTGTTAAGGAGCACTGCCCCCATGGCACAGTGGGATTTGGGGATGCTGCTGGATGCCCTGCACGCCTGTAAAGTGAATTTGCTGCCCCAAGCCTCTGTGCAGAAGCATTATCTCAGCAGGCAGTTGAGAGAGTGACTCAGCTCTGCTTCCTGAGAGAGCTCAGGGCGTGCGGGAGGAATGGGTGTGGATCTAATGGGATAATACGGATGTTTTGTTAACATATGGGGAGCCACGCGAAACAGGGAGGTGATCTGCTTCCCTGGAGAGGCTTTTCCCTGCTCCCAGTGCTCTGCATCCTTGTCCTTCGTCTCAGTCCTGCCTTTCGTCCCTTGCCCTGAGGTGGGGAGTGTGCTTGTGTGGAGGGGACCATGTGAGTGTGTGGCTTCCTCCACGGGGACATCAGAAGCTTCCAGAATGTCCTGAGAGCTGCTCGTGTCCCCTCGGTGTCACAAAGTGGCCGTGGAGTGTGGCTGCTCAGTCTCCCATTCCCTGCTTTTAGTGTGGTGTGAAATTTGTAATTTTGGTGGTTTTCCTTCTGCTGAGGAAAAGGGATGTAAAGAGCTGCTTTGGGAGGTCTGGGATCCTGAGCAGCACCTCTGAGATAGTGCCCAGTGGCTGTGGCAGCTTCTAAATCCTGAATTCTGCTGTTCTTTGTCCCTTTACCTTTGGGCAAAGAACTGCAGTGAGAGGTAGAACTGGTGCTACTATGGTTAAAAAATACTGTATTTAAAATGCCTCTTGTCTCCAAAGGTTTCTGTCCATATGGAGTAATTAGACCACTACTGTAGCTGTTTAATCCTTTTTTTTTTTTTTTTTTTTAATTGAATAAATGGTGAAATAGAAAATTAGTACCATGTGCCCTTGGATGGTCAGACGTAAAAGGAGAACTTCCCAGTTACAGAGTTTGAGTCCCCATCCCTGAAGGTGTCCAAGGAATGACTGCATGTGGCACTCAGTGCTCTGGGCTGGTGTCAAGGTGTAGATTAGACTTGGACTTGATAGTCTTGGAGGTATTTTCCAAATTCAGTGAGTTCCAGTATTTTTGTTTGTTCCTGGTGAGTATTTGTTGTGTGTCATGACTTGGCAAATAATAACAAGCCTAATTTTAGATGAGGGCATTGGCCACATTTCATGGTCTGGGTGTTTTAGTGTCTCTGGGGTTGGGATAGCTTTTCCAAAGGGGTTTATGGAAGTACCTTCAAACCAGCTACATAGAAATATGTATTTTATTATTAGGGCATGGCTATAATGAGTTGGTGGACTATGAGGTGATACAAGGATCATGATCTAAAAGTTTTGCAGCTTAGTTCTGCTCTTGTCACGTCTCTTTGAATGGGGGGATAAGAATTTGTCGCGAGCTGGTGAAAGCACAGGAAATCCTACAGCCAAGCACTGCTGCTGCTCCTCTGCTCCTTCAGGGAGGACTGTGGTGCTTTAGGACAGATTTAAGGCTTTTGTGGAACCCTGGAGTTACAGTCCAGGCTGTGAGGAGCTGTGGTGGCACGTGGACACTCTTGCTTAAGGTCTTGCGTGTATTTGTGCCTTAGAGCAGGGAAGGAAACTTTGTAAGGAAGTTTAAAAAGCTGCATCATAGGAATGCATCTTAGTGATTTTAGTACTGCTGTGCAGGGAGGTTTGGAGCAGCCTGGCAGGTCAGGAGATGTGACTGCTGTTAGTGACAGCAGGGCTGTGCTGTGACACATCCCAAACCCGTGGAGTAAAAGTGAGAGTGTAAAAATGTCCATGAAGATTTGCTGCTGCATTGATCAGTGTATTGGAGTGAGCACATGCAGGTTCAGTTTCCTAGAGCCAGCATATCCCATGGACACCCAGATTAGGGTTTTACTTGTTATATCCCTCTGCTCTGAGGAAGGGCTGGGAGAATTGGGATTGTTCAGCCTGGAGAAGAGAAGCTTTGGGGTGACCTCATTGTGGACTTCAGTACCTGAAGGAACTGACAAAGATGGAGAGACAATTGACAAGGGAAGGAGTGACAGGACAAGAGGAGATGGCTTTAAAATGACAGATAGCAGGTTTAGATGGGTTGATGTGAATGAATTGTTCTCTGGGAGGGTGGGCAGGCCCTGGCACAGGGTGCCCAGAGCAGCTGTGGCTGCCCCTGGATCCCTGGCAGTGCCCAAGGCCAGGTTGGAGCAGCCTGGGACAGTGGAAGGTGTCCCTGCCCATGGGAGTGGCACTGGATGATCTTTATTATCCCTTCCAACCCAACCCATGCCATGGTTCTATTTTACAATTTAATTTACCCTTTAATTCCCTGCTTGCTGAGGGGATGGATTTCTGTGCTGCCCCTTCTCTGGCATCTCCTGGAGCAGAGGGAAGGGGCTGGAAGTTGTCCCACACCTCTTCCCACAGCAGTGACCTGAGTTTGACTGCAGGCATGTGCTCAGTTCCTCCCAGTTTACTCAGTAGCTGCTCTTGTTCTCTGTCAATAAACACTTGTTGCAAACAGCAGATTGTAGAGGGATAGCCATAGCAGATAAGTGGAAGGGAGTGTGGACTCCTGTTTGTTTTCATCCAGGCCAGCAACAACATTACAAGCTGGGATTGTTCTGAAAAATGATTCCTGATGGGATTTTCCAGGAATTATTTTTTTTTTCCTCTCTGGAGCACAAAGTGACTTCAACAGGTAGCCAGCTGCCTGTGGCCATAATACAGAGCTTTTATTTAACTTTGCAAAGGAAGTTTTCAATCAGTTTAGGGAATTTCCAGCTGGTAATTTTATTCTTTATCCTATCAAGTAAAAGAGGAGGTAGAAAAGTGAGGTTTTACACTTTACATGGTGTGCAGGTATGGCAGTGACAGTAGTCAGGGGGCTGATTTAAGGTGTTTGTTTTGGTATTTCCATCCCTGGAAGAATCTAAAGCCAGGTTGGATGGGGTTGGAGCACCCTGGGATAGTGGAAGATGTCCTGCCCATGGCAGATGGTGGAAATGGATGAGCTTTAAGGTCCCCTCAACCCACACCATTTTGGGATTCTCTGATTTTAAGGAGCACCTTGTTGGGTTTTGTAATTATCCCTTTATCTGTTCTATTGGAAGTGCATGACTTTGGTGCACTCAATGCTAATTTTGGGCTGTTTGCCACACTTGGCACAGGCTTCCTTGTGTTACAAAGGCATTTTCCTTTCTGCAAAGGCAAAGCTTTCAGGGAAAGAGAAAAAAAAAAAAAAAGTGGAGGCAACTTAAACCTTCTCCAGGAAAGCCCTCTGTCAGCTTGCAGCTACAGGAATAAGGATTGGGATAATTTTTCCTTTAAATGTTGGTGTTTCTGGAGTTTGTTCTGACGAGCACATGGAGGTTCCTTTGCTTTGTCTCATCCTGCAGGGCTGAAATGCAATACCTCTTGTTAAACACCCGTGCATGTGTCCAGCTGTACATAAATAGCTGGGGCTGACTCCTGTTAATGGATGGAAGCTCAGACAAGGAACTGCCTCTAATGCAGTTCTGAAGTATTCATTCTATCAAAGGGGTGTCAGTTTTGCCTCTCTTTGACTTCCTGCAAGTCCAAAACTTCCTCAAAATACTCAACAGAGCTGCTTCTCCTTATGGGGCTTCTTTGGCAGGGTGGTGGACCACTGAGAAGTCAGATTTCTTTATTTTTTATTAAACTTAAAAGCATTTTAAATTCTTGTTTTCTAGCCTCTGTTGGCCCCCAAGGCTGTTCTGACAATAGTCATTTTCTGAGTAAGGCTTTAATGAATTCCTTGATGAATTATTGGAATACTTTCCTCCTTGAGCTTGGGGGGTGGGAATTAAAATCATACCCTGTCTAAAACAAAAATTGTTCAACAAGAGATAATTCTTGTAATTTTAACTCTCCCTTTTCAGACTGTAGTTGTGCAAACATTTATATATTTATAGAATTATCTGCCTGTGTTTATATAATTTGTGCATTAAATCTGATTTCTCATATAAAGATTTGTAACACAAGAAGCAGCAGTTGCTGCATTTCAGTTTCATCAGCAGAAATATGAAATATCTATGGAAATATTTTTCTGCTCCATGTAGCTTTGTAACTAAACTGAAATAATTGCATTGAGAACTATTATGTGTAATCATGTACCATATACGTAACAAAACAAACAGATGGATGAAGAACTGGAGCAGCCATTGGCTGCCATACATGAATTTGGGGTTTTTTGTATGATATTTTTTAGCACTGCTGCCTTATTTCGAGTGCTGCTTATATTATTTCAGCACAACCCTTTTTAGAACATGCTTGCAGAGGGTTTTGGTGGTTGATTTGCCTGAGGGTGTTGGAGTAGTAAAATGTCTTTGTGTTCCCCAGTAAAAATACCAACAAGTGAGTGGAACAGGATTTGCTGTGTAATTTCTGAATGGGAATGGCAGCAAAATTGTGCATAATCAGTGTTTGTGCTTGTAGGCACTTGGGTTTTTGAGGCACTCTGTCTGTACATCCCTGCTCTTGTAGTAGCTGTGCTACTTCTGTGGATGTGCTGCACAAATTATTCAATATTGAGGTGGAAAACCTGCTGGAGCAGCTGCCTGGCTGAGCAGGTGTTGTGGGGGTTTTGGGAAAATCCTGTTATCCCTGAGGAGTCCCAGTTGGGGTGGCATCAGGAATTCTCTTCCTTGAGGAGGAACCTCCTGGCTTGACCTGGGGATTTCCTGGCTGGTTGTGGCAGAGCATTTGGAAAATTTGGCAGTGCAGGGTGGGCACTTGGGACTGGAGAGAGCCCAGAGCCTCTGGAATACCTGAGAGCCTCTTCAGGCATGCAGATGCAGTCTGGAAATGCAGCCTTAGGTGTTTGTGTTTGCTCTGCCTTCCTTGTCCTGCTTATCCAAACAAAGCACGGAAGTGCTGGCGTCACTGGGCTTGGAGCTGGATGGAATAAAATCAAATAACATCTGTGGAGGGAATGGGGCCCAAGTGTCCTGGAGGAGAGAACCCACAAGGAACAGATGAGCCACACTGTGCCCAAAGACCTTCTACTGTGCTGTATTAGGAGGGTTTTCCCCATTTTCATATATGGAGTATAAAGGAAAAAACAGAATTAAGGGAGACCATGGCCAACCCCAGTGCAGCTGGTGCCTGTGGGAGTGGGCAGAGGTACAGGAATATGGAAAGCTCCACTCTCACCTGTCTGCAGCAGCTTCCCTGCCTCCCAGCTGCTGCTTTAGCCTCCAGCATCCTCCTGCTAGTGCCAGCTGGTCTGCAGGAAAAAATGTTGGCAGCAGGGAATGGTTCAGGGCATGGAGTTGGGTGCTTTTATTGAGGACTTGCTCCATGCAGGGTGTGCAGTGTCTGCGTGTCAGAAATGAAGTGGGAGCAACTGGTAACAGAAAAAAGTGCTCCTGTAGTAGACCCTGACACAGGAAATGTCTCAGTGCTGAGCCAGATGGAAGCTGTTGATGAGAACTGGAGTTTGAGTCTTGAGGCAGATGGTGAATGATTGAAAAGGATGCTTGCTTTCAGAAAAATCTGCTGTGCATATGAGTGCAGTGAGCAAATCCTGCCCCTGCCATGGCTGGGATTATCGAGGCAGTGGCTTGGAATGCCCTGGAAGTGCTGTCCTCTGGAATGCTGCAGTCTCATGGCTGTGCGGAGAGGTGGTGAAATGTGTCACTTGGCCAGGGAAGTTAGAGATAAGGGCCCGTGGGAATGTTTCTATTGATAAATATGAGGTTAATCTCTAAAAATAGGAGTGAGTGAAAGCTAACATCAACATGACATCTTTTACTTTAATTACTGGGGTTTTTTTTAAGTAATGGGAAGAGCTAAAAGAGGATGTGTTCAGCAGCTCTTGCTTGATTGCCTTTGACTTTTTCCTGCTGCTTTGGGGTACTGTGGGAGAATTATTGTTCTTTTGCATCAGTTTGTGGCTCATTTGTAGCTTTAATATAGAAAATAATGCTTAAACTCAAGCCTTTGGTATGCTCAGACCTGTGGTAGTGATGTTACCTGGTGTCCAGCCTCTTTTTTTTTTTTCCTTTTTATCTCTTCTTTTTTCCTTACACACAAATTCCCACCAATTTTCTGCAGGCATCACCTGTTGCCTTGTCACCCCTGCAGGAATTCCTTTGTTCCTGCTCACCCTTTCCCCCATTATTCTACTGCCTCAGTCTTGCTTGTTATATTTTTCTTGCTGTGACTGGTAGGTGTTGATGTTTCCATCAATCCATCACTTTCTTTGACCAAGAATCTTAAGTGGAGAAGACTTGAGAGCTTATTTTGTTTCCTTCTGTCTGAGCCCTGGTGTATCTTGTGGGTTTGTTTTTTGGTGGTTATTTTCCTTTTGTGGACCAATCTCAGAAATTTCCAGTGTGAAGGGTAAATGGTGTGACTCAAACTCATTGTAAAAAAAAGTGATTTGTGGCATTTTAATTTTTTTTTTAATTTTGGAGATATTTTGGCTTCTGTTTCTCATCAGAGTTGATCTGTAGGTTTGTGTTTGGCATGGCAGAATCCAACTTTGTCCTTCTGTAGCTGCTGACACTCTGTCCCACCTCTGTGTCACCTCCACTGGGCTCTTCTGCACTTTCTTGATGCTGCTCACTGACATTTGGGCATAAAGGAACCAAACTTTTTGTCCAGGCCATGGCAGGAGTGTGCACAGGAGCAGCTCAGAATTCCTGCAGCACTGGGACTGCCTCACAAACAGATGGCATTGACTCATTTTTAAAATTAATTTAGTGACCTGTGATAAAGCAGTGGATAAAGATCCTTTTTCCAGAGATTTCAGTCATTGAGCTTTTTTTGGTGAGAAAACAGTTGGCCTTGCTCACAGTGAAGGGGCTGGAGATGAGAACAGATATTTTTTGTGGTGCAGAGCTATTTCTTAGCCAGTAGTTTCCATAGTGTGTGAGTCAAACGGGACAAAACACCAACCCCAACGTTTTTGATGCAGAGCCAGATATTCTTTTGGTATTTATTACACTACTCTTTGTTTATTTGTATTTGTTGGTTGTGTTCTTGAGCGTTTGACTGGAGCTGAGACTCTGAAAGGATTAAAAAAGCACATTAAATGTTTATCTGGGTAATAGGGACATCTGCAGTTAGATGGGATTGCTTTAATGCTGAGCATTGCTGCCCTGGAGAGCTCCAGGAGGTGCTGATGGCTGAGGGAATTTTTATAAGATCTTGATCTGTCTCTAAAGTGCTGATGATGGGAATTGGGCTTTGGGTTCTGTCTGGTCCCTGTCCTGCTGAATTCCCAGTTTTGGGATGTTGATGGAGGTGGTGCTTGTGCAAGGTTCTGGCAAAGGCTTGGTTAAACCAGTGCTGCAGCCACAGACTGGGAATGGGCTCCCATGAGGTGCAGTCCCCATCCCTGGAAGTGTCCAAAACGTGTGGATGTGGCACTTGGGGACATGGTTTGGTGTGACCATGGTGCTGGGTTAACTCGGACTGGATGATCTTGGAATCATGAAGGTTGGAAAGGACATTTAAGATTAGCAAAACATTTTTGGGAAAAATATCCCAAAGCTTCTTTAAGATTCAGTTGATTCTTCAAGGAGTGACTAGAGTATCTTGCTTTGAGGTCTGTGGGGTGGGAATTTGTATTCCCAAAAATAAAGACTGCATATTGCCAGATAAGCACATTTTAGTAAAAACTTCAGAGAATGACTCAATTATGGTGCTGCTGACATTGTTGGAAGTTTTGTGTGGGCTCAGCTCTGGTTTGATTTTCTAGTTGAATGTATTCTTGAAGTGATTTATTAACAGGTTTTTAACAATCACTTGTGCTGCAGAGGAGGCCTCTGTTTATTTACTGGGCTGTGATGAGTGATGGAACTGGTTCATATTTTTGCCTTAAACACAAAGTACAGTTTGGGCTTCCTGCAACAGCTGCAATTTCCACAGTTAGAGCACACAAAGGTGAACATGTTCTTGGCTGAAAACCAAGAGTTTTAATACTTTTAGGGCTTGAATATTTAAAATATTGGCATAACTGCAAGCTTTTACAGTCCTGGGTGTGATACCATCTATGACACAGTGTGCTGACCTTAAATCAAGATACAAACTTTTAAGACCAGGAGTTCATGTATGGTATTTGTAAAGTGCTGTCTGGATGCTTCCATAACATTTACATAAAAAGCGTGGAAATAAAAAATAATTTCTCGGAGGAGGGCTAGAATAATTGTGTGCCAGCTTGGATTTACAGGAGATGGATAGTGACAGCTTTGAGAAATGCCTGGGTAAGCTTAGTGAAAAGTAAAATATTGGTGATCATTAATAGAATCATGAGTTCTAAAATAGTTTCCTTTCTTGTTGCATCTGCACATGACATAATTTGTGTTGTTACCTTTGCATGCAGCAGCTTCCTCTTGCTCTTGGGCCATTCATGGAGCAAGAAACGTTTTTAAAGGTTAAATTGTTTTTTTCCAGAATGCTAAAGGCTGCTTAGCAAGAGGGCTGAGTTAGATTCCTCCAGGAAAATGGCACAAATAGTTTCCCCACCTTTTCCAGCACAGATCCTGCTGCTGAGTGGTCCTGGTGTCTCAGAGGATGCTTTCACCAAACGTAGCCAGGGCAGGTGTGTGATTTATATATCAAAAGCTGGTTTGCTGGACATGAATTGAGTGTGGAGTGTGCTGGCTGTCATTAATTTGGATTTTTAATAGTTCTGTTTTGAGGTAGAGGTGCTGCAAGTGGAGGTGAGTTGAATAGTTCACAAATAACCACTCATTTTAGATGAATGCAGTATTATTTCAGCGAGGGAAGCAAATGCTTTAAGATGAAAGCTACACTGTCCAGTCTAGCACAAACTTCTCCTGCCTGTTGGAGCTCTCCAAACAGAAATGGGAAATTGAAGCAGATTTTGGGGATCATGGCAGGGAAATGAGTCCCCTTAAGCTGCTCTTTGCAGCAGAGCAGTGCTGGGGGCAGCAGGGATCTGCTCCTTGGCCAGGAGCTGCTTTGCCCTGGGCATGTGCTGGGTGCTAATGCCTCACCCCTTTTCAGAGAATTCTCCCAGTGGTGCTGGGAAAACAACCTGCCAAAAACTGGGAAAGAATAATCAAAACACTCCACTTCTTATAGCACAGGTTAGGGAGTTACTGCTGGCTTAGTGGCACTTTAATCACCCTCCTGGCATTCATATGTGACCATCAGGAGGTTTCTAAAATACATTTTTCTTGGGTGATTATGCTTGGGAAGGAAAGAGTTACAGCTTTGAACTATTCTGAATTAACAAGGGCAGTTCTGAGGCTCAGGGCAGTGAGGGAAGTAGGTGTAAGGGTTATTTTTTATGAATTTCAGTAGACTGAGGGGTGCCTTAGTAGTGGGGGAACCAAAGTCTCACCTGGGATTTCTGTTTACATCTGGGATCGATTACACCAACTTTACTGGGGCTGCACCAGCTTTAAAATATTGATTTATTACACTATATGCATATTAAAAATTATTGATACATTTTAATAATAGTAATAAAAAAAGTTGGACCTGATGATCCTTACAGGTCCCTTCCAGCTTACAATATTCTGTGATTAGACTAGAAAAGGCTTTAGAATTATTAAGTTAACTAATGATAAAGTGGATGGTTGTGAATACACAAGTGGGTTCTTATTGTGCCGAAATTGTGGAGCTCATTGTCTGGAAGCAGAGATTTCGGGTGTTCCTCTACTCTGATTTTTCCTCCTTTCCCAGAAATCTGTGAATTTATGGAGCAAAATGCGATACTGAGTCTTTAATGAACAGTGGGATCATATCAGTTACTTTTCCTTATTTCTTGCAGAATGAAGGCAAAAATTGGCAATTCACAGGATTGCCCTGAGGTGGGAAAAATGGGATTGGAGGGATGTGAACTGTGGGAGAGCTGCCCCAGTGCTGAGAGGGAGCTGGACAGTGACCCTTTGTTAGGGCCAGTGGCCGAGCCAAGTCTGCTGGAAGCCGCCTGGAGCATGTGATTGCCCCTGCTCTGGAGAAAAACAATTTTTCCCTGTTTTTGCAAAATGCTGCTCTTATCTTTTAATGCATTCTGTGCAGTTTGACTCGCTCCCATGGTGACGTTTTCCCCCAATTCCAGGGTGAGGTGCAAATTCAGGAAAAGCGTTGCTGATTTCCCATTTCAAAATTAACTGATTTCCCATTTCTGCCGTAGCCTGGATGTTTTGGGAGAGAGGGGGAAAGTATTGATGGGTCAAACTGGGGCTCTCAGCAGGTCATTCTTGTCTCTGGGTGTTCTTTTGGGCAAAGCAGAACAAGTTCCTCAGGGTTTATTTGACTTGGGGTCTGTGTTCTTGCTGTTGGAGACAGCCTGATAAAGTGATGGCAAAGAAAAATAAATTGAGTAGGGTTTGATGTGTAAAAAAAAAATCAAACTCCTTCATCTTTTTTCTCCCATTCTAGAGGCTTTCCTGAGAAAGGAACAGAGGAATTTTGATTTTGTTTTCCCTTATAGATACACTGAGGAGGAAGAACAGTAGGAAATGAAAACATCTTCCCATCACCTCATTTCCTCCTTGCTTTAGGCTCTGTGCTGTGCATCATCAGCAGTGAATTGTCTTTTTTTTTTCCTGTTTCCACAGTGCAGGAGGAGTTTCAGTGTGTTGAACTTGATTTTTATAGTCGTTGAAATATGTTAAAATATGTCTGTGGCATTAAGCTCACTGCTGTAGTAACGTTTAGTAAAAGACCCTCTTAGCACAATTGTGCTCTGTGCAATAGGAATTTCCTGCCATGGCAAGGGAGAGGATTGAAGAATTAGGAGGCTGATGCCTCAGGGATGTTCAGAGGGAGCTCTGAGCTCCAAATTGGGCCTGGAGGAGCTTTGACATCATTTGTGTGGGTTTAGCTGTGTTGGGAAGGACTTCAGGGTTCCTAAATCCCTTTCCCAGGCTGGATTTAAGAGCAAGCTTGTGACATTTGGGATGTTGCACCTGTGTGTGTGTTGGCTGGACATAAACTAAAAATGAGCTATTCCACCTTAGCATGAGGAACTCCTTTCCATGAGGGTGGCAGAGCTCTGGAGCAGCTGCCAGGGGGGATGTGGGGTCTCCTTCTCTGAGGGACACATTCCAAACCCACCTGGAGGTGTTCCTGTGTCCCCTGCTCTGGGTGGCCCTGCCTTGGCATTGGATTATCTCCAGAGGTCCCTTCCTACCCCAGCTGTTTTGGGATTCTGTGGCTGGATTTGGGACTTCTCCTGAGGCTGTCTTTGCTGTTGATGGAGTTTTTGGGATTCTTTTTGTTGCAGGCATTAATATTTCCCCCTTTGCACTGTTATCCCTCCATTTGAAGGTACAGAATATTTTTGTGTGTATTTTTCCCCCCAGTCGCAGGTTGCCTGGCTCTTACATCCAGGGTAATTGCTCCCTGTTCTTCCTTAATTTCTGGCATTGCAGCACAGGTTTAATGGGAGATAAAAATCCCTTTAATCAGCCATTTAGATTGGATTTTAGGAAAGCTTTTTCCCTGTTGTCATACAGCATTGGAAGGGGCTGCTCAATGACTGCTCCTGGGGCTGTCCCTGCTGTTGATGGAGTTTTTGGGATTGTGTGGCTGGATTTGGGGCTTTTTCTGAGGGTGTTCTTGCTNAGGCACATCTGACCATTAGCTGGACCAAGTTCCTCTTCCCCTCTTGTCCTTCTCCTGCCCAGCACACCCCTGGGGGCATTTACACAGCAGTGTTGAAGCTTTTGCCAGTTTTCTAATAACCATGTGCAGAGGTGATTTTTGAATTTTGCTTAATTCCAAGCACTGAGATCCTTTCTTGAGGCACAAATCCTTTCTTGGGTGAGCACAGCTAATGCTCAAATTCTGTCCTTGCCTTCCTGGAGGGTGGTGCCAGAGCAAGAGCCAAGTTACAGCTCCTTAGTGTCCCCCAGTGAAATGTAGGAGGTCTGAGGGAATATAAAAACTCACTCACTTTGTGATTCTGAGTTACCACGAGACAGATGCCAAAACATCTGCCTCTGGATAATGTTCTGTGTTAGTCTAAAACAGCATCTTGCTTTTTCTGCAAGAGCCAGTGTTGAGAGCTCAGGGTGATGTGATTACTCCTTGCATGCAGGGTGTTTCACTTAATGGACTTCCTAATATTAAAAATCAGTTTGGATGTTCTTGATTGTGCTTCTTGTTAGCTGGTCATTATGGCACATTAATAATCCTCTTAGAGTCAATAATGATGTGTGTATATATATATATTTTAGCACTAGTTTCAGCTTTATACCCTCAGTACTTGGTGGTGAAGTACTCTGAATACAGATTAGCCAGAAGGAGGGGGGAAAGCTGTTAAAATGGTGACTGAGCAGCTCACTTCATTAGCTCCCTAAAAATAAAGTGTCTGGCTTGAAAGGGGGGAGGAAGGCAAGCAAGAAACCAAACTTTGTTTCTTGGAAATCATGGCTTTGTCCAGAGCTCTTCGTGTCACAGAATCTCAGGTTTATTCAGGTTGGAAAAGAGCACCAAGATCTTTAAGTCCAAGCTCTTCTGATCCCCACCTCGTCCCCAGCCCAGAGCACTGAGTGCCACCTCCAGGAATTCCTTGGGCACCCATCAGGGATGGGGACTCCAAACCTCCCTGGGCAGCCCCTGCCAATGCCCAGCCACCTTTTCCATGGGGAAATTCCTCCTGATGTCCAACATTTCCCTCCCCTGGTGCAACATTTCTTCTCCTCCTGTCCCTTTCTCCCTGGATGCAGAACCTGACCCCAGCCTGGCTGTCCCCTCCTGTCAGGGAGGTGCTCAGGGCCACAAGGTCCCCCCTGAGCCTCCTTTTCTCCAGGTCTGATTTCTTTCTGTATTTTTTTATTAGTGCAGAAAGGACAAGTGAGCATCTTGTTTTGTGCTACCTGAGCTCTGCCAGCAGTCTCAGCAGGGTGGTTGCACTTTGGGAAGGCACCAAGCCTCAAGTTTGGGATTGTTCTGGATTTCTGAAGTTTGCTCAGCTTATTAATTAATTCATGTTGGGTAGTGAGTGATGAGACACCAGATGTGATGCAGAACGTGTTGCTGCCCTTGCCATCTGCTGTGAAACCTGAGGTGTCTGCTTGTGCTTAGACAAGCTTGGTGGCCCTTCTCTCTTGGTGTCCTCACTTTGGAAGAGGGATTGCAGGCTGGCATTGCAGGGATTGCAGGCTGAGGGTTTCCAGAGTCTGCTTTAGGATTCTCCCACCCTCACCAGATGCCCTGTGTAGTCATGGAGGAGTTTCCAAGTGAACCATTGTGTGTTTCAGGAATTTGCTGCTCACAGAGGGGAGGAGTGAAAGGAGCTGTCTCACCTTTGTAAGGGAAAGTGGTGATAAATCCTTTTTATCTACTTGAACTTGTGGGATTTTGGCTAATCCTATGATAAAAGTCACATTCATGGATTTAATCAATAAGATTAGAGCATCACTGGGCAGGAGGAACCTCGAGCTGGATTTTTTCCTTTAGCTTGGTGGTAACTGTTCAGATCTAAGAATTTCTCCAGGCTTTTCCTCTCTTCAGGAAATTAATTTTTTGGGAATGTTTGGATAACAGAATATAAAATACTGAGAAGGAACTCTGAATCAAGCTTGGTGAGACCAGGAATAACAAAAACCTAAGATGAGGACAAGAGGATCTACCCTTAGTTAATGAACACATGAAATAATTGTCTTTAACAGTTCTTGGGTGTAACTCCTGACTCAATCATTGCTTTTTTCATTTTTCTTCTCCATTAGCCTCAGGTGTAGAAATTAGAATCTCCTCTGGGTGAGTAGCAGAGGACTAAGGAATCTGCCTGAATACTCAAATCAACCACTTTCATTTTAGGGAAAATAGGAAAACCTTCAGGTGTCTTTTAATACCAGAGAATTTACAAAAGCCTTTGCTTTCTCCTCTGCAATTTGACTGCTTTTATTGAAAAAGCACATTTATGGTTTAGGGATTTTTTTTTTAAAGCCAGTATAAAAGAAAGCTGGTAATGTGTAAATGTACTTTGGTTTCTTTCAGGAGTTTAGAGTGATTAATACAACCTTTAAAGCAAAGTAATACCAGGGAATATTACTCTGGAACATCTTTATGGTATCTTAAGATAGCTCACCTTTGTACAGTCAGGAAAAAAGCTATTTCAGTATAAACTGATGTTACCTTTGTTTGCTTTTTCCTTTTTTTCCACCTCTAATTCTAGTGTTGGCCTCCTCATTTTTCTGATGTGTGCAGATGAATGAGTGCAGCTCACAGAGGTGTTTGTTTTGTGTTTTTGAATGGTAAAAGGGGGTCTGCTATAATGCCCTGTTCATAATTCCTTTCTTTACCAACTCCTAGAGTTGAAAAAAATGCCTCTTTCTGTGCCCACACTTAATCTTTTGCTTTTGGGACTCTCGTGTGGGTGTTGGATTTTTAAAATTAAACCAAACATACTTCGGTTAAAAAAAACACCAAAAAATGAAAAGTTATACCTTGGGTTTTTAAATATTTTAAATGATAGCTCAGGATACAGTTGATGAGACAAAATGCATACACACCAGTTTCATGCTTTACTCCTCCAAACTTTGGCTTTTCTTTTAATTAAAGCCTTGTTGTTTGTTCCAATCAAACATTTTCTGTCACAACATCTTTTGATGTCACTGTACATAAGAAAAATTCCTGTGAGGAGGAGTTTCTGCTACCTTGCAGGGGAGTTTGTGGTGCAGTTCAAGCCTTGCTTTGTAATCACAAGGGTGGAATGCACTTTATAGTTATTTTGGTGGTTTGCTTCACGAGCTGTCAATGCTGTTGGAAGCCAGAAATGTGATTTATTTTCTCTTGCAGAGATATTTTTCACACATACATATATATGTTTTTAAAGATCAATCACCCCTCCCTGGCTCCTCAGTCAGTTGAGGTCAGGGGGAGCTGTGTGGGCAGTAATTACAATTTGATGGCTGTTTGTCATCTTCTGACAGAAGAATTGGTCATTACTGCAGCTCCTGGTGCCTGACCTGCCTTGTTGTGACAGACACCAGTTTTAGCACTCTTGGGCATAAATTTTAGTGCCTTTTATTCATAGCTGCCTTTGATCCTGAGTGTTATTCCTCTTAAATGTTGAAGAAGTGCTCAGCTGAAGTGTGAATTGAGTACTGGTTTTTAATCTGTTATAATGCAGATTTTTCCTGGCTGGGATGTCTGGTGTGAGTCACTGAAGTTGCCTGTCAGGGTCCTGGAGGTGGGAGACTGTCCTTGGATTCATTTTTGGATGTGTGAACATCCCAGGGGCCCCCTGGTTGAGCTGTGAGCATTGAAGGGATCTGAGTAAACACCCCAAGGATGGATTGTTGTGTTGCACTGCAGCCACAAGTTTGGAGGAGTTAGGGCTGTGTAACTTCTGTTTTCCCTGCTGTGCACAAAAGCTGAAATGAGAATTTTTCTGGGGAGTGTTTGCAAGCAGACTGTCCCACCTGCTCTATGTTCACCAGATCATCCCCCTGCTCAGAGCAGTTTAAAATGCTCATTTTTGTTGCTGTGTTTCTCAGAACCCCCTCGTCCTGCAGGGTAGCATTTATGGCTTTCAGATATCCTGTGCCAGATACCAGAGAGGGAGGGTTTATTTGTCTCTAATGACAAATTTAGGGAAGATATTAAAGCATAAATAGCTTGGCTTGTTTTGATGTCAGTAAAAACTGGTACTTTCTAAACCCTTCCTTTAAATCCAGGTGATATTGGTCTCTGCAGTGCACCTGACCTTTATTCTTTTTACCCTGTAGTGTGCTTGTATTCCATGAATAATCTTCCACTTGATACACTGTTTTCCAAACTGCTTTTCCATGGTTTTTTTTTCCTGTTGGTGCACTAAGATTTATTTATTTACCTCTAAATTCCCAAGTCTGTCAGGCTGGAGGAGTTCTGTAGAGGAAAGGACCCAGCCAGCCTGGCGGATTATTTATTGGTGATCCAGTGGATTATTTATTTATTGGTGAGCTGGAATTCCAGGAGTTCTGGGGAGAACAAGCAGTAATTCCTGGAGGCAGCAGTGGGCTCTGTGCCCCATCCTTGTGCTGGGATTAGGGCTCCCCTGGTGCCCACCAGGATGTTCCCAGTGGGTGAACTCTGGGATAAACTGATTTTCAGGTTTGGGCTCAGAGCAGTGATTTTTGTCCAGTTCCCAGCTCTTACAGATGTAATTTGTGATGTTGATCTGCTGTGTGACACAGGAGATCTGCTGGGGTAGGAGAGAGCTGGCCAGGTAAGGCAGGTGTTTCCTGGATCCCACCTCTCATTGCTTCTGTTTATAATTTTATATTTAAATTGTATGATTTTGTATTTATTATAATTATACTGTATTTATTGTAATCGAATTTTATATTTAAATTGATAACTCTGCCATAGGTTTTGCATTTGACAGGTTTTTTTGGAAGTGCTTTGTTACCTGTAATGAGTGTAGACTGTGTTATGGATACTCTGTGAACTCTTGGTCTGAAAATTTCCTGTGAGAGCCACGTGTCACTTCTCCAGAGCCACGTGTCACTTCTCCAGGTTATTCTGTTCCAATAAAACATCCCTGAGTCCTGCCCTGGAAACTGAGGCAGAAAGAAAGGCAGTGGTAATCTGAGGGGTGGTAGGAACTTGGGAGGTAATTATTATGTTCTAAAAATGCTTTTATTTCCTGAAGAGTTACAACAAACAGTGAGAAATTCTGATTTTCAGGTACTATTGATCCTTGTTGGAGGGAGTTAGCTGCAGTTGTAAATTGAGGAAGAAACTTCTGTGGATCCACCTTGACTGAAGTTCTTTAATTTCAATCTTGTGCAATATTTCAGTCTCTGCCTTCAGTCATGAGGACCCTTATTGATATTGGAAGATTTTTTTCTTCCACAGAGTTTACTCCATATAAAACTTAAAAATTTATCTTTAGGAGTTGTAAGGGTTTTGTTTTACAGATAATGAGTATTTTTTTCCCAACCACACCTGGTTTGTAGCATTCTTTGTCAGATGAATTTGTGGACATTGTCAATCTCAGTGCTCAGGAGATTCCAGATTTTATTTTGGGAGTGGCAGGGAGGAGTGTTCTTCGAGTTCCTGTTGGATTTGTTGTAGTTTATTGGTTGGTGCAGTTGCTTCTGGCACTCAGAAGTTCTGAAATCATATTTTTCAACATCCCATGCATGCAATAAATGAATGAAGTGACTGAGAAACCATCCTTTAATGTTAGCATGGCAATTTGAGTTTTCTAAAGACACTTTGTAAGTTTTCTGTGTGTTGAGCTGACAAGGGAAGACAGAGCAGTTCTTTGTAGAACTGCCTAAAATTGACACAAAGTGCTGTGGAAGGCTGGCAAATACAACAAAAATTGAGTGTATTGCCATGAAGAAGCAAAGCATTATGAACAGAGTGAGGGACAGCTTTAGGAAGTGAACTTGAAGATTTTTTTATTTTTGTTACAAAGGGAAATATTAACGGGTTTAAGATCTTGGCTGAATTTTTTATAGAAAATTTTAAACAATTTTTTTTTACAAAAAGATTGAGAATTGCAATAATGAGTAATAAAAGCATTGATGTGGAGAAACACCTGGAGTTGTGCTGCCTTGCCTGTACTAACAGCAGTGTTCCCTCTCTCCAGCTCTCTACAACTACGATGCCAGGGAACCAGATGAGCTTTCCTTACAGATTGGTGACACTGTGCACATACTGGAAACTTATGAGGGTAAGGTGGCAAGAAGTGAATTGGAAAATAGGATTTTTTGCAGGAATTCTCTTTGTGACCCTCTTGAATTGGAAGTTGAAGCAGATGAAGATGTGTGGTGGCTGAGCTGGTGAATAAGCACTGGATTTTCTGGGGAGGAAGAATTCTCACACAACTGGGTTTGTATGGATCAGTTGTAGCATCTCTCCCACATTAGAGAAATGAGAGATGTTTTTGGGTACCCTTGGGTAGTGCTAAAGAACCTGCTGCTACAAGAAGTTTAATCTGAATTTGAAAGTCACTTGGGTCGTAAATTGTGTCTCTTCTGAGATGGGTGCCTGTGTTAGTGCTGTGCAATGATTTCAGCATTTTCCAGATACCTCTTTTGATATGAAACTATGCAAACATCACCTGTAGCAAAATCTTTCCTCCCTTAGTCCTTGTACAAGGGAATTTCAATGCTGAGTTTGATAATCAACACGATGTGGAAATTCTTCTCTCCGTTATCAGTCTGATTTTAAACCTTCCAGGATGGCTTGTTCTATCCAGGATATTAAGCCTATGGAAAATAGAAATTCAGGTGGGATATGCAGGGCTGAAGCATGATCAGAAACCACCTTACAATGCTGTGGAGCTGGGAAGGAGCAGCTGGGAGGTGCCATAAATGAACTTTTTAATACTTTTCCCCTTTTTTCTCTCCTAGGTTGGTACAGGGGTTATACACTACGGAAGAAATCCAAGAAGGTGAGAGTTGCCAGAGTGTGATCCTCATTTTTTCTCTTGGAATAAGATGGATTTTGGCAAATGAGTGTGTGGATTTGCACTGGGTGTGTGGGGAGCTGGATCCCAGGTGTCTTGTGTCTTCAGCCTCTGGTCAGTGGGAATTTTTTATTTTATTGTTTTAGTAATTTTAATTATTTTAGCAAGGCCTAAAAAGTGAGTGGCATATCCAGCTCTGGGGTCCAAAGGGAGAACATGGAGCTGCTGGAGAGTCCAGAGCAGGCAGGATGAGCAGAGGGATGGAGCAGCTCTGCTGGGAGAACAATCCCAACAAGAGCTGGGATTGCTCAGCCTGGAGAAGGGAAAGCTTGAGGTGACCTCATTGTGGCCTCTCAGTGCCTGGAAGAGCTCCAGGAAAGCTGGAGAGAGACTTTGGACAAGGGGTGGAGGGACAGGACAAGGAGGAGTGGCTTTAAACTGAAGGAGGGAGATTTAGATGGGATTTTGGGCAGGAATTGTTCCCTGGGAGGTTGGGGAGGGGCTGGGATGGAATTCCCAGATTTGCTGTGGCTGCCCCTGGATCCCTGGCAGTGCCCAAGGCCAGGTTGGAGCAGCCTGGGACAGTGGGAGGTGTCCCTGCCATGGCAGGGGTGGCACTGGATGAGCTTTAAGGTCCCTTCCAAGCCAGGCTGTTTTATATTTCTGTGATCCTGGTTTTTGCAGTTTAAAGGTAAATCAGTCTTTGTATCTTGACATGCATCATCTCTTTTTGGGCAATAACTGCTCCACCAAACCTTTCCTCAGTAAAAAGTTCAGACTTTGGTGTTCTCCTTGGTCTGTTTAGAGGCTGACACTGCTGCTGTTAAATTCTGGGCTCCTGGTGAAATGCAGTTGCAGCTTGGAGAGGGATACAGAGCCTGACCTTGGGAATTTTCAGTCCTTCCCTTTGGAGAGAGGAGGAGGCTTCTCCTGCAGTGGAATTTGTGTGCACCAAGGGCTGCATTTACAGAAGCTTTTCTGAAATGCAAAGAGAGGAAACCACACAAATACTGGTTGTAGCATCATGTTTTATTTTTTGAGCCTTTTTACTTCGTAGTAGTAATTAAACAAAATCAAACTTCAGGGTTTGCCGCTTTTTTCACTGCAACACTGCAAATTCTGTGTTTGCCTCCAGAGGTGTTTTTAGTTGTTTCCATGTCTAAAAGTACAGAGTTGGGTGGTTCATCCCACCCATTTCCTTACCAGGCCTGGGTTTTTAGTCTATTTTTGTACTTTGTGTTTTGTTTTTTTTTTTGTGTGAATACGTTGGATTTCTTGCAAACCATATTTCATGAACGTGCTTTTTACAGTCTGAAAAGCAATTAGACATTTTTCTTGCCTTAAATTAATTCCATGTGTTGCTGCATTTGTCTGACTGCCACTAAACTTAGTGATTTTAAAATATTTTTTTAAAATGGGATAAAAAGTCACATGCCCATGCATTGTTTCCCCCAGTGGCTTCCCAAGAATTTCTGTTACTGCATTCCCAGATGATCAGAGAACTGAACTCCTGCCTTGAAGAGTGAGATGGTGGAATTTGCTTTATCAGCTTGACTTGGATTCTTCTAAAAATACTGTTTTATTTCTGTCATCTTGATTCATTTAGAATATTTTTTCAGAGAAATTGTAAGGTTGCAATAACATCTTGAAAAGGCAATGCAAAAACTCAATATACTTTAAAAAAGTCCCAAACACAACTCTTGTGATGCTCAGGGATGTGAATGGCTCTGCACACCCAGCAGTGTTTTGGCAATTTTTAGGAATAAACACAATGTGTAGTGTACAACTGGTTAAATTACACATTTTTTTCTTCTTTCTCTCTCCAAGGGCATATTCCCTGCTTCCTATATCCATCTTAAGGAAGCAATTGTTGAAGGCAAAGGGTAAGTTGGATTTGAAAAGAAGAAAACTCCTTTTTTTGTGTTTTATTTACATTTCAGTGCATTACCAGGTAACTTACACTTGTTTCCAGGTAGTGTTCTGGCTTACTGAGAAGTTATTTTGTAATTTTCCTGTTCCCTTCCCTGGTGTGCCTAATAGTTTGAGCTGTATTTGTTGTTCAGCAGCTCTTCAGATCCTTATGTATCAAATCAGCTTTGCTGGACATGCAGGTTAAAGTCTCTAATGTGGGTATAAAAGTTGAGTTAAAAAAACAGGGGAAAAATCCCAGCCTAATCCCAGAGGAGAAAGGAGGTGGAGTGAAATTAATAAATCATTACCCAGGTATGAAATAGAGTGAAACAGGATTAAAATGTTTTATTCCTTTGTGCCTGATTTATTTTTATACTCTGTTAAATATGTAAATGATCAAACTACTAATCATGAGATTGCTGCATAATGACATCTTCCTTGCTGATTGCAAAACTGTCTTTAAGTACCCTACTGCTGCAATATTCAGAGATCTGGCTGGTGTTTCTTACCTTCATGGCACCTCTCTTTAAAACAAATCATGCAGAAACTTCCTGGTAACAAACTGAATCTTAATTTTGAAAAAAAGAACAATTAAAGAGGAGTATGGTGGTGTTGTAGGTTGGGCACGTCTGGTTTTTATCTTGGTTGTTTCTTGTGAAATAAATAAGTCAGTAATGAATATTGTAGTGAGGTGTGCACTGATATCCTCGGGAGTGCAGAAATGAGGAGAGGGTGGGAAAAATTTTGAAGGATGTAGGGATAGGATGAGAGGAGATGGCCTTAAACTGAAGGAGGGCAGGGATAGATGGGATTTTGGGAAGGAATTGTTCCCTGGGAGGGTGGGGAGGGGCTGGGATGGAATTCCCAGATTTGCTGTGGCTGCCCCTGGATCCCTGGCAGTGCCCAAGGCCAGGTTGGACATTGGGCTTGGAGCACCTGGGACAGTGGAAGGTGTCCCTGCCATGGTAGCAGGGGGTGGAACAAGATCTTAGATCCCTTCCAACCTAAACCATTCCATGATTCCATAATCTGAGCACATCAAAATACCTTTGATGTGGTGTGGCTCTACTGGTGTCCAGGTCTTCAATTTCTGATACTGCCTTATTTTTGATAATAAATTTATAACAAGTAATGGTAATTCCAACCCAATTCTATTCAGATCCCTTTGGAAATGAACAGTTCTTCCTAAGGAATTATACTAGATCAGGTGATTTAGATGAGATACCAGCATAAAAATTTCCACAGAAGAGGCTGCTCTGTGCAGTGGTGGTGTCACCATTCCTGGAGTTGCTCAGAAATTGTGTGGAAGTGGCACTTGGGGACATGGGTTAGTAGTGCCCAAGGTAGTGCTGACAACACTTACTGACCTTAAATCTCCTTTCAAACCTTAATAATTCTGTGATTCTTCATCCTCACTGAAGCTGCTGCTTAATTCAGCTCTTTTTTTAACCCTTCCTTTTCAGGCAACACGAGACAGTGATTCCCAACGAGCTGCCCCTGATCCAGGAGGTCACCACCACGCTGAGGGAATGGTCCAGCATCTGGAGACAGCTCTATGTGGTAAGGACAGCTCAGGAAAATGTTCTCACTGGGAGGGTTTTATGGCAAAAGTGCTGCTGGGAAAGGAACAGCGAGAAATAGGAAGGGACTGCTATTGATGAAGGAGCTCTTAAATTAATTTCCCCTTCTGTTGTTGTTTCTGAAGGCTTCTTTCAGTGCTGAAAATCCATGTAGCATCATCTCTGTTAAAGCACAAATCTCAGTAGGTTTTTTTGTGCTTGGTAAAGCACAAATCTCTTGCCTGTTTTATCAAATCTCTTTTTTTTTTTTTCTTGTGCAGAATCGGGTTTTTTTTAGTCTTACCTTGATCAAGCAATAATTTGTTTAGCTGTTACAGTCCCTTTTTTGTGTAGGTTCTATTATAGAAAATGTTTGATTTTTTGAGGTGTATACAGATCTGGAGTAATTTAACATGTAATTTTATTAAAGAAATTAAATGATTTTCAGGCTGTTTAAGGCTGCTGGTCTCTGTAATGAAATAATTGAGTATTTAATGTTGAATTCGTGGGTGTAAATGGAAAGCTTTATGAAATTATCAGTGTAGATCTTTAACCTCTCAGTATTCCTTTACATAAAGTTCATTGTTCCCAGATTTTAACACCTCAACTTGCACACTTGTTTATTTTGATATGCTAAGGTTTCGACCATAGAGGAATGTATTCTTAGAAGTTTGTAGTGATAATTATTGATAGTCTCTTGGATGGGAAGATACAAAAACAGAGGTGAAATTGCACATAAAGAAGATCCAGAATTCAAACATATATTTAAAAGTGCAGTTCAGATGTAAAGCAAAGCCTGCTGTGGGGTTTAAGTACCTGGCCCACTCTTCTGATGCTCTCATTGTGCAAGGTCACTGTAACAAGATAATAGGAACACGAAATTCCTTTATTTAAAGCAGGGTTTAATGCAGTCTCTGTTTCCCATAAATATGTTTGAAATCTTGTATCATAAAAGTGCAAGCTGTGTAGTGAAGACACCGAGTGGTAATGAAGATGTTTGTGCTGACTAATGTGGCTTTTAATCACACCCGTGAAAATAAAGATTAGGAGTAAGAGTGTAATGGAAATGATGTAGTGTGGCAATATAGAAGATGAAGGATAATATCTTCTATGAAAAGAAACAGATTATGTATTAAAGAGAGAGCTTGAAGGAGTTGGAGTAGCAGGGAGTTTGTGTGGTGAGGAGTAGACAGGCAGAAATAAAGGAGGAGGAATAGAATTTCAAGAGGGCACTGGGAACAGCTTTGCCCTTGGTTCCACTGCTGTGGAATCCCAGAATGGTTTGGGTTGGGAGGGACCTTAAATCCCACCTAGTGCCACCCCCTGCCATGGGCAGGGACAGCTTCCACTGTCCCAGGCTGCTGCAAGCCCTGTCCAGCCTGGCCTTGGGCACTGCCAGGGTGGGAAATGGGGCTGGGGCTTGGAGCAGCCTGGGACACTGGAATGTGTCCCTACCCATGGCAGGGAGTGGGACTGGGTTGGCTTTAAGATCCCTCCCAAACCATTCCCTTCTATGATTCCATGTTAAACAATGCTTTAGTGCTTTGCTAATAATTTTGAATCCAAGAGCAGGCAATCAAGGGAGGCTTGGTTTACTGGAGGGAGCTGGTTTCAGACTGGGCAATCTGCAGACTTGAGGGATGTTCCATGCTGTCCCTATCTTGCATGTCAAAACCCATTAAGCTGCCACATTTATGCCTTGATTCAGTTTGTAATTTGTGTTTGAATCTTGAATGGATGTTCAGTTTTTGTTTGCAGAGATGTGGATGTGGAATGTTTCCCATCTCTCTGGTTTATGATTGCCTGCAGCCTTGAAAATCAGGAACCTCTTCCCCATTTGGATTTGTCTGTATTTAGCTCCCAGCCATATGTGCCTGTTGTGTCTTTCTCTGCTACATTAAAGAGCTTTTAATAATGGGTATTTTCTCTCTGTGAAGGTTGTCCCACTATAATCAAGCCAGCTTTTGGATAATCTGAACAGACTGAAGTCTTTAAGTTTCACAGTTAGATATCCTTTTCCCAGAGTCTTGGAGTCATTATGTTCTTTTCCTGCATCTTCTGCAGTTTTTCCTTGTTTTTTTTCTAAAGCAGAGAATTTTATTGCAATTATTTAATTATTCCTAGCTTAGCTGAGTGTTGCCAAGCAAAGTTTGTATATGCTGCAGGCAGTATTTAATATCCACAGTTCTGGGCTTTATAAACAGTTGAGGTATTTAACTTCCTATCAAGTTTAGATCTTTCCTGGCGTTTCACTGTCCTTTAAAAGTTACCTGTGGACTTGTATGGCACTGATGTGCACAATGAGAGATTTTCAAGTGTTATTGTGGAGGTTTAACCAGGGAGAGAAAGCATTCTCCCATCTGTTGCAGAACTTGAGCCTCTTGCTGTTAAAATGCACTATTTTCAGTCCTGCTCTGCTCAGTGCAGAGGGTCACTGAACAAAGCTACCCTGGGAATCAATAGAAGGACATTTTCCCCTTGGATGCCTGCAAACAGCATGACCCAGGTTTTAAGATAACATAAACCCAAGCATTTACACTCATTTAGCTCCTTAAAGCTGAGTGCAGCCCTGTGAATATTCAGTGTTCTGTGCTGTGGCAAGTTAGGCTCCTGTTTCAGAGCCGCTGTAGACTTCCCCTTTGAATTCCTATTTATAATTGTGATTTATCCAGTGTATTCCCAAGCTTTCAAACCTGATTTCTCCCCCATTTTTGCTCCCCACAACAGCAGGACAACAGGGAAATGTTCCGCAGCGTCCGGCACATGATTTACGACCTGATCGAGTGGAGATCCCAAATCCTCTCGGGGACCCTGCCCCAGGATGAGCTCAAGGAGCTGAAAAAGAAAGTGACTGCCAAAATTGATTATGGCAACAGGTTTGTGAACAGATCACCCTGTGTAAGACACATCAGCTGTCAGTGAATTCTTGGAGGGTTCTCTCTTTCCCTGCAGTTGTAGATGAAATGTTTGTGTAGTCACACTTCTGTTACAGCGAGATAAAGATTGAAGTGGAGGCAGCATCTTTAAAGTATAATATGTAAAGTGGAATCCATCTCTCTCTCTCTTGATGGTATCATCAATTTGATGATGGTATGAAGCTGTAATTTTTTAAGGCCAATTCAAAAGTGCAAGTGTTGCCTGCCTTGAAAATAGAATTTTAAACTCCACTTGCTTCTGCAGCACAAACAGTTGTCACCCTCTGAGCACCACCAGCTGCCTGTGCCCTCGAGTCACCCAGCTGTAATGTGATGTTGAAGGATTTGGCTCAGAAGCACCATTTAGCTCATGGTTCCTCTCCTTCCACAGCATCCAGCTGGTAGCACAAGATGAACAGAGATTTCATAAAAGAAAGGAGCTATTTAGCACAAGAGAGGAGAAGTTGGGAAGGAAATACTGACCTAAAAAGCAGTGCAGGTTGCGTGTGTTGGATATTTATTTTAGTGATTCAGATGTATTCTCTCCCCATATGGTTGGCTGGGTTTAAAGACAATTTTTGTAAATACAAGTTTTAGATTTTAACTTGTCTATAAAATTCTGATTTTGCATTTTGATCAAAAATGAGAAATCAACTCTTCATCATTTGAAGCAGTGTTTTGAATACATAGATACAATGTTGTAGTGCTCCCTTCAGTCCTACCCATTGTGGGATTCTGTTGTCCTGCACACCTGGGGAGTGAAAAAGTTTCCACTAACCCAGTGTTTAAATGCTTTGTGATGCAAATACCTCCTCATATTTCAGCTATTTGTGTTTAATTCCTTAAGAACTGCCGAATTTGCAGTATTTTTGCTCGTGTCCTTTATCAGCAAAAGCTGTGATTAAAAAAAAAGAAATTAAAAAAAAATCAGTAACTGCATTCAGTCAGTAATTATCATTTGTAATCTGAGATATGGACAGTGGTACCTCTGCAGACAATTAACCAGATGTTTTTGGGATTATTTGTTTGGCTACTGGATTTCACCATCTGCCCTAGAAGTTGATAAAAGTTGCTCTGAATAACCTCCAGATGCTCAGCCTTCAAATCCAATGGAACGTCCTGTGCTGTGCTTTGTATTTGTAATGTTCTGATGGACTAATTAAGTGATCAGAATGTTCTCTGGGGAGTGCAGGAGGGAGGTGAATGTGAACTTCTGAGTAAATCCTCACCACTGAAAGATAACATATGTTCCTAATAAAACCCTACATTCACTTGTGCCTAAGAGGAGCATGAATGGGGATTTTAGGATCTGGACAGAATGAATTCATTATCTGCTTTATAAATACTGGGTGATCTTTGAGGTCCCAACCCAAATAATTCTAAATGTTTCCTGTCCTAATCATGTCCTAACTTTTCCTGACTTGTGAAACACTGATTTGTAAATAAGTTTTTTTTCCTTCTATAAATACAGACAGAAGTTTTGCAGCATATTGTCAGAATAACTGAGGAAGCAAAAATGGCCTTAAGAATCTGTATTTTTACTATTTTTCTGAAATTGGGTCAGGTAATTTTGTTATGAAAACGCCTTTTTTATTTTTTTTTTTGTTCAGTTGCAAATATCTGTAACTGGGACACTTAGGAAAAAAAAAAATCAGATTTTTTCCCAAGCATCATTTGCAAGTTAAAGGCTAAAACAAAGGAATTGAATCAAAGGAGGGTTTGCTATGACTCCTTTGACAGCCTGTGCAAACATTAGTGTGTTGTAGGCTGGGTTATGAGACTTCCCCTGAGTTTCTGAGCTTTTCCCCTGGCCCAGGCAGTTTCTGCCACGGGAGGACTCTGACAGATCCAGTGCTCTCTGGGTGTTTCTCCTGCTGTGGTTGCTGTCCAGGGAACAGTAATAGGGAAGAAGAAAACAGCTTTGGCTGCTTTTCTGTTTGCTTTCAGTGATAAAGCCATTTTCTTACCAGAAAATTCATCTGAGAGTGAGATGTTCTGGGGATGCTGGAGAGTTTTGTAGTAGCTGGTCCAGCTCCAGAGCAGAGCTTTAAAATATGCTGCCTTGAGTGATCTTTGTCTCCCCTGCAATTAATGCAGTGCAGTTAATTGGAGGGGCTTGACCCCACTCAAGAGTTTAAAACTTCCAGGTATGGGAGGAATCCTCCAAGTCCATGGAAATATTTTTATGTGCCACAGTCCTGTTTTCAAGTCCTTGCAGGTTATGCCCAGAGGGAATTTACTTTCAGATAAATCACGAACCCCTGTGTGACTTTTCAGACACAGCAAATTTGATTTAAGCTCATTGATCAAACATATTTCAACTCTAAAGTTAGAGCAGCTCCACCAGGAGAGCTGACCGCAGAGTTAGAAGAAAATAGGGACACATTTATTGGGATGGAGGTGGCAAGGGCAGTCCTAGGGAAAGGACCTGATTTTTTTTTTTTTAACCCTTGGTACTGCTGCCAGCAATGTGGAAAATGTGAAAGGTTTTTCCTGAGCCTGGAATTGATTGTGGCAGAAAGCTTCCTCTCTGCAGAAGGTAATTATGGATGTTCACACCCTGCTGACAGAGATCTGGCTTCTGCTTTAAAAAAAGGAAACAACTTCTGCCTCGTCTTGTGGGTGTGGGTAAAACATGAATTTGCAGTTGCAGAGGGTGGAGTGGGAGACATGAGCTGTGTGTGCTGGGACTTGGTTGTTCAGACTGTTGGATAAATCAGAAGAGGAGACCAAGTCTCTGGCAAATTTATTTGTTTAAGAAATTATTTCCCCAGTTGTTGTGCTGTTTCCTTCCCATCAGTTCTCCCTGTGCTGTGGGAATAAGTGACTTGGATCTCCAGGGTTGGTGACATGTTAAATTGCATTATCATGTCTCAAATAATCTTTTCCATCACGTGTCAGGTGTGCAAGTTGAATGCTTGGCAGGTGTTTTTTAGGCATTCCTGAGCACTGTTAATCCACAAATATTTTCTGTCTTGTTTAGAATTCTAGATTTAGATCTGGTGGTTAGAGATGAAGATGGCAACATTTTGGACCCAGAGCAGACCAGCACCATCAGCCTTTTCAGAGCACATGAAATAGCTTCCAAGCAAGTGGAAGAGAGGCTGCAGGAGGAGAAAGTAAGAGACTCTGTGGCTTTTCCCTGTGAAACACAAGGCTGTAAACTAATGGGATGACTGTTATTTTTAGCAGTGGTAATGAGGGATTTGATGTGTTTATGAAGAATTATCAGGCTTAAACATTTTGTAAGAATTCTTGTCTTAGAATGGTTTTTTTTTCACCCTTTAAAGGGTTTAGTAGAATTTATGGTTCAGACCTATATGAATAAATCAGCTGCATTTGTAGGTCAATATCAGATGTGCATGGAGAGGTTTGTAAGGTAGCTTGTCATCAGAATTTCTGTTTGAGAATCACAAAGAATAAAATCCTCATTTTTGTGTGGTTTCTTTATGCCAGTCCTAAAAACCTGCTGGAATAAAAGGGGCAAACTTAAAGCCCTTCTCAGTCTTGAATTGTCAGCACCTTTGCAGTTGAAAATCCTTAATTTAAAAGGGAGAAACTTTTCTGTTTCTTCTTCTGTTGTGTTCCTGAGTTTTTTTCAGGTATATTTGAGCCTCTGTTTTTTCTCCATTTTTCTCTCTCTACTTAATAAGGGAAGACATCTTTTCTCTCCTTTTTCTCTTTTTTTTTTTTTATACTTTTTCCTTATGGTGTGGCACTTCAAGACAGATCCAGAAAATGCTGTCTGTCATAAAACTTAACAGAAAAAAGATCACAGGAGCAGACACTCAATGGAAATCTCTTCTTTCTGGAAGGTTTTAGGGAAGTTCTATAGCAGTTGGATGTCTGTGAGGCTAAGTTAAACTTTATTTTGTTCTCGAATTGCAGTCTCAGAAGCAGAATATTGATATCAACAGACAAGCCAAGTTTGCTGCCACTCCTTCATTTGCTTTATTTGTAAATTTAAAAAACGTCGTGTGTAAAATAGGAGAAGATGCTGAAGTCCTGATGTCTCTCTATGACCCACTGGAATCCAAATTTATCAGGTCAGTGCCATTTTTATCTGTGCTTACTCAGGGATGGTAGTGAGGGAAGTTGGGGGCTTAGCAAAGTCAAATTTCTGTGAAAGGCAGGTCCCTTCACTTGGGGCATGTTTCAGGATCGTGCTGTGCTTGTGGTTCCCCAAGAGCAGATGGAAATTGAGGTGAACGCACCTGCAAGGGCTGTGCCCTTGCTGAGCTGCAGGATTCCCACACTTGGTTGCTGAGAAGCTGCTTTCTTTATAAAAATTGTGTGCACTAAGGGAAATGCCAGCTCTCTGCTCAATATATGTTTCCTTAGGATAAGGAAGCTGGGTTGGAAAGTCTCCTGTAAACTCTGAAGTTGATTTTATCTGCTTATGTTAAAGGGCATTCAGTGAGAGGATGTGGGGGAATGGCTTTAAGCTGAAAGAGGGTAGGTTTAGATGGGATATTAGGAAGAAATCTTTTCCTGGGAGGGTGATGAGGCACTGGCATGGGTTTCCCAGAGAGGTTGTGGATTCCCAATCCCTGGCAGTGTCCAAGGCCAGGCTGGAGGGGCTTGGAGCACCCTGGGACAATGGAAGCTGTTCCTGCCCATGCAGCAGGGCGTGGAATGGGATGATCTTTATGATCCCTTCCAGCCCAGAGCATTCTGTGGTTCTGTTGCTCTAAGATTTAAACAAAAAGTCTTCAAAACCTTGTTCTTTTCAGTGAGAACTACCTGGTGAGGTGGTCGAGCTGTGGCCTCCCCAAGGACATTGACAGACTGCACAACCTGCGAGCCGTGTTCACTGTGAGTGTGCCCTGCCCAGAGCCTGCAGCCACACAGGAGGGACAGTGGGCTGGGTGTCACCAGTGTGGAGCCCCTCTGCAGGGGGGGACACAGCTGGAGAGGGGCTCTAGGACAAGGGGGAATGGCTTCCCACTGCCAGAGGGCAGGGATGGATGGGATATTGGGCAGGAATTGTTCCCTGGGAGGGTGGGCAGCCCTGGCACAGGGTGCCCAGAGCAGCTGTGGCTGCCCCTGCATCCCTGGAAGTGCCCAAGGCCAGGTTGGAACAACCTGGAGTAGTAGAAGGTGTTCCTGCTCATTGCTGGGGTTGGAGCAAGATGATTTTTGAAGTCCCTTCCCACCCAAACTATTCCATGATTGTGTGCTCCCAAAGGTTCACATGAGACATTTCTCCTAAGTGGTTGCTAAATATTCTCAGCACCTGGGAAAAAACAAAGTGAATTTTTGAACTTTTAGCTTACTAGAAAGGGTTTGGCCTCCGAAGAATTAATTTATACAGAACTCCAGTAAGATGTTTCAGTACTGTTACCAAGGCTGCTCTACTCCGAGAGCACTTTTTTTTTATAGCACAGCCAGGGCAAATTCTGAGCAGCAAACCCTCTGCCTACTGAAATGGAACTTGAAATTCAGCTATTAGAAAGCAACCTGATGTTACTACTGTTGGTAGGACCTGGGCAGCAAGGACCTGAAAAGAGAGAAGATCAGTTTTGTGTGTCAGATCGTGCGCGTGGGCAGGATGGAGCTGCGGGACAACAACACCAGGAAGCTCACGTCGGGGCTGCGCAGACCCTTCGGGGTGGCAGGTACCTCTGGGGTGCATCTCCCCATCTCCTGGTCTGTTCTTCCATGGAAATCGGGTGCTGGAACTGCACTGTGGGCTTGTATAAACTCAGAGTTGTTCCTGCCTGGTTGCTGTATCCTGTACGTCCCAGGGTTTGTGTTAGCTGAGATGCCAAAGCTCGTTTTGCACCGTGTTATTTCATAGACAATTCTGAAATTCCACAGTTGAGAATTCCATCCCTCTTCTGAGTCACTGTTGCTTCAATTCCCCAGGGGATTCCCTCTTCCCACGTTGCTCAGTTCATTCAGTGCCCTTGGTTTGTCTTTGCAGTGATGGATGTTACTGACATCATTAATGGGAAGGTTGATGATGAGGACAAGCAGCACTTCATCCCATTCCAGCCGTAAGTAGGGAGCAGCTGCAAAAACAAGCAGGAGTGGGGGAAAAAAAAAATAACTGTTATTAAAAAAAACCCCTAATTTTAAGTTAATTTCTTTCCATGGGATATTTTCTCCGTAGTAAGATTGCTAATATATCTTCCCTGAATAATTTGCTATTTGCTGCAACAGTGATATCCCCAGAAACTTTAGGGTTTTTTGAGTTTAAAGCATGCATTCCCAGTTTGCAGCCTTTTTTGTTTCAAGATGCCAGGGGGAGAATGTGTAAGAGGTGAAATGCTTAAAGTAAGTTCATTGCTGGTTTAGCTCTGCCTGAGATCAATAGAGATCATGTTCCATCCATAGATCCTAAGTTTTTACTTCTGTGAAGTGAGGAAAGGTAGAAGGGATAAGGCAAAAAAATTTTCATAAAGTATGGATGCTTAGTTTTCCCGTTGTGAGAAATGCTGGACTGACATCTGTTCCAAAAGGCAAAACATAGTTATGAGAGCTAAATTCCTTGATTAATATACTAATGGATATTCAGATGGGCTTTTAATGGTATTAAAAAAAAAACCTTGACATAATAAAATATTAAATGAACTTTGTTTTGCAAAATAGGCATAATTCAGTAAGCCTTTGTGGTTTGAAGGTGTAGGGCTGGTGAGAGGACTGCAGTGTGCAGGTCCTGCAGGGATAGGGACTGTTACAGACAAAATCAAAGTACAATTTCATTTTTCAAGGAAAACGGAGTTTGGGGAGGAGAAGGATACATTTATTGTGTGGTAAACAACAGCAAAGTTGTTTTTCAGCCAGTGTGGAAGTATGCAATGAAAATGAACCTTTCAGAGGGGATGCTAATGGAACATCCAGTTTTCTGCTCCATTAGCACTGGTTCATTTTTCCTGTTACATATACACAGAGCTTTAAAAAAATGCACAATGTAATTTTGCTTTTTCCCCTGTAATAAATGAAAACATTCTCCTGAAAAAGTCTTTCCCAAAGGGTATGAATAAGGTGGAAATAAACATAGGGTGAACACTGGTGTTATTTCCAATGTAGACTTGGGCTGTGTATATGAGGCACATTTTTCTCCTCATCCCATGCTTTGTTTCTGTTGTACCACATGCAATTCTGTTTTCATATCTTTGTTTGTATTCATTCACTGGCCATCAGCACAATGGCTGTCAAAAGCATTTGACAAGATTTACTTCAGTACCACCTAATGCTGCTGTTTATTTATTGTCCCAATCTTTTCATTTGTTCACCAAGTTCGGGTTGTCTGCTCTTCTCCTCCTTTTCCCTCTAAGATTGATGGGAGCTTTTCCTTCAGGCATTCCACCTGTGGAATGACAGAGGTGACCCTGGAGGTGTTGCAGGGCCAGTCTGCTATAAATAAATCTATATCTATATATA
>VZTT01005580.1:59649-80550 GCA_013400855.1 Buphagus erythrorhynchus | reverse complement strand
CCTCATTGTAATTTCTTGTTATCAGCAGGGAGTGTAACAACAGACATTAATCCACTGGTTTATCACAGGTAATAATATGTCCAGGGAGCTGCCACATTAAAGGCACAAGTGCAATTGCTGCCATTGTACATTTGTCCTAGAGGGCTCTTGAGGCAAGTGCAGGTCAATACTTAAGAAGCCAGAAGAATTCAAATTTGCATTACTTTAATTATTAACATATTTCACTTTTCTTAAAAAAAAGGAAAGGAGCATCATAAATCATGATGTCAAATCTCATTTATTTTCTGTTGTTTGAGAACAAGGCTCATGGCTTTTGAAGTCTGTGTATTATTTGTTTCACGGGGGAAAATGACATTATAATAGCCCTCAGAACAGTTTACAGAGAAAATGCTGTTGGTTTTGGATATTTTTTATTTTAATCCAAACCAGTTACTCTGTGCCATGAAGGAATCTGTGTTTGGTTTAGGCAGAACCATCTTAGATACCACAGTTGCTTCAAATTGTGCAGCTCTTTGAGACAAAACAAAAAGTCTCTTGATAATTGATGACTGAATAAACAAAGAGGAAACTGGAGGCAGATGTTTGCTGGAAAGCTTTCTGAAATCCTAGAATCGAATGGGGGAGAGTTTGATTTTGATTTTAATCAGAAGCACCACAATTCTCTCTTCACCCTGAACATTTCCTACTTGGCATTTTTTTGTTCCTAATCTTTGTTGGGGGACAATGTTGCTGATGTTTAATTTTAAGTGAATTTCCAGTGGTAGACTTGGAAAGGTTTTAGGCTGGCAGCTGTGCAGCCTCAAGCCCTCCCTCTGCAAAACAGCATAAATCCCTCTGACACTGTCCTGCCAGAAATCATCTTCCTTGAAATGGAAAGATCATCTGCAGGAATTACTAAGCTACTAGCACCTTTATCCACCTATTTTTTATATTCTTGCTGAAGCTGCCTCGAGAGTAACAAAACGTTACTGATGAGATGCAGGATCTCGTATTACGGACATATTTAACTCCCTTGGTGGGAGCTACACCAAAAGTACAGGTTCACATAGGCAGGGCCTATCATTCAGTTCCTGTCCTTATTTTTGCTGCCACTATGCCTGCTTCTTTTCCACTAAAACTTGCCTGCTTTTGATAGCAGGTGTACACCTAAGCTGGCTGGAAGAAGAATTTCTTCAGAAATGTTTGACAAAAATCATCTTCCTGAAATTAGATCTTATAATTACATTCCAGATGAAAACTTGAGACCCAAGTCCAATAGCTTTTAGTGAAATCCTTGGGCTGGTAACAAGCCTTAGATACAGAAAAGTTGATGTGGTGTTTAAAAGGCAGAGTTGTTAAAGGTCTGCGTGCTTCAGTCTTTTATGTGGGAGGTGCATCGTTGTGTGTCTCACTGAGTTACTCCAGCATAAGACTGGAGTCCCTGGTGACAACTCACAGCACGTTCAGCTTGGCTGAGTAACCTCAGTCACAGAAGAAAAGTGGGATAAAGAGACAGACATGTTAATGTTCACCTGAGGAATGCCTATAGCATCTGTGAATCCATTATTTACAGATGAAAACTGAAATTTCGTTTGTGGAAGAAAATGAGCACTAAACCACTCTGACAAATAGAAAAAAATCCCTGTGGAATTCAGGAATTTTTTGATAAAAATAATTTGTAGCCAACATTTCAGTTTCTACCATATTTCCTTATTGAGCTTGTTCACCTAGAGCTAACAAGTAAGATCTCTAGTGACCTAGCTTTGAGGTAGTAAACTTATCTGACAAAAAGGGAGATGAGTTGGATTCACACAGTGACATGGTGACATAACAGAAGGGATAGAGCTTATGTAGTGCCTGTGTCAGCTGTAGATGTGCAGTTTGTGAGTGTCCTGCTCATGGAGGAGCTGTCTGCTTGAAAAGATATGAAATTCTGCTCTTAATGCCCTCTGCTCAGTGATCCTGTGGCATCTCTTTTGTAAGAGCAGTTGTTATAGTACTGTAAAACAGGACCTCTTCAGTTTTAAAATAAATAAGTCAGGAGTTTTATCCTCTTTAATTGTTGATGTAATGTGTAGCAACACATTCCTCTAAATTGGATTTAATTTGGCAAGGGATGAGAATGAGGGAGGGTTTTAGTCATCTTCCCTCTGTTTCAAGTTGGCCAGTGCAACACCTGCTCCCACGTTCCAGGCTGTTCTCTCCCATGAGTGCTGGTACACAAACACTTGCCAGTTACCCTTTGACTATCACAAAAACAAACAAACAAAGAAACTGTTTTTAATCAAGTTTCCGAAGCCAGACCACCAGAATGAATGCATCTTTCTTGGTAGAACAGCTCTCTGTCTATATTTTCCTTGTCATTATAAAGCTACTATAAAGTGCTGACTGGTGTGTAATGCAAGACTTTGTGCAAGTTATTTGTAATTTTTCCGAGGTGAAACATGACAGCAATTTAAGCCTGAGTCTCCCTCAGAAGTGCAAATGTCAATTCAAATGGGGAACTCAAATATGTATCCACGAAATAAAGCAGCAACACTGGCACAGGAAAACTGCAGGTTCAGTCTTTTAAAGTTATTAAGCATTGAAATAGTCACTCCAGTCCCAGTGGGACTTTGAAAGCATCCGTATATAGCTTATCAGCCAGTTAGAAAAAGAATATGAACAAACTCATTGCAAACAGTCCCTGTTCACTTTAGGACTCTCAGTCATTTCATTTGGCTCACAAGCACCTGAACCAATTTTTAACCATAGAGAGCTACTGTAAAGCTACTTTAAAATTAAAAAAATCTTAAATAANNTAATAAAATCCAAGAAGAAGACTATAAAAGTTCAGACCTTGAATTCTTTATTGCATAGACAGGCTGTTCCTGCTCAGCACACCTAATGCTGTAAGGTGTTCTGCTAGGAGCTACAAGTTGTGCTCCCCCTGGCAGGCACTGAAATTTAACCTGCTCCCCCAGTTTATGGATAACCCTTACAAATGTTAAACTGATATATAAATTCTATGCTCAGTTTTATTTTTATATAAAGAAAATGCATCTCTTTTCTTCTTGGTCCTATTTTGTAGTGGTCACTGCTAGAGCTTGTGATGGGCTGTACCTGGAAGGTAATGAGAACAGCAACTGGAGTGAACCCAAGGGAACTCCAGAAAAAGTGTTCCTTTTCTGGGGAAAAAAATTCTGGATGAAAATAGGATGGAAACATGAAAGCAGCAGCAGCTTCTGAGCTCTGTCTCAATCTGAGGTTCTTTTGAGTACACTCTCACTCAAATCTTTCCAGACACAAAGTGGGTTTTAAAGTTAGAAAGCAAGAAAGCAAAGCAAGAAATTTGCACCGGGCAGAGTGCTGAAGCATTTTCAATGTCAAGCAAAAGTAAAATGGGAGTTTTCAGGGTCTATCCTTGGATGTAAGCACAAAATCCTATTTGAAATTCCAAAATCCCAGTTCAGGAACATTTTTTTTGATCTAGTCCATAACATCTTGATGACCTGTGCCATGTTTTCACACTCACTAAGAGACAGAGACTGATAGATCTCATCTGTAATATACACGTATAGCAGCTGTAGGCTGCTTCTAATCATCAACATTCTTTAATTATTAACAAAAGTTTTATTACCTATGAATCAAAAGTTTATTTTTTTCTGGAAAAGGGCTGGGAAGATAATTTTTCTTTGTGACAGTAGATGTTTCTAAAGCGTGTCACCCAAGATTCAAACAAGACATATATGTTAAGTGCAAATCCCAGGTTAATTAGAGCGTTATATAGCTAAATTGATAAATAAATAATATATATCAAATAGCCATTTCTATTAATTAATATCCGTAACAATTCTGAAATGAAGTTCATGCCTTCTTTTTCCAATTTATAGTGACTCTTCTTATTCTAAGATAGTACAAGATGTTGCTGTACAAACTACATCACCTTCTAATCTATTCTTAGGAAGCATTTTATTGGCAACACTTGTTGTTCTAACAATGCTTTTCAGTCTTTGTTGCTTATGGGATCTAAGGCTAGTCAGAAATTGAATGGTTCTCTCTTTGTGGAGCAATTGTGGAGTGATCCCTGTCAATAAAAGCCTTTTTTTCCACAGTACAAGATATTTTTGTCCTTGCAATTTTCAACCACTGCCCTAACAAGAACCTGGAGTAAAATAAGTGCAAAGCATAAATATGACCTGAATATTTCCTATATGTATGTGCTGCTTTGTCTCTCACAGAAGAGATTTCCCTTGGTTTCCCCAGCTACGTTACACACTCCAAAGGAGGAAGTGCAATGAATGCAGTTGGCTTATTTCCCCCAGGAGTTCCCTCTGGTAGAGTATGTCAAAGTGCTCCCAGCTGTCAGTCTGTCAGGTGTGCTTGGATGTTTTGGAAGACAGCGTGCTCTGAATGGGAATGTAACAATAGCAGGCTGATTTTTCAGCAGCCAGCACTGATAACTCTGATAAACAGTCTTCTTGAGGTAAGAAGTGACGCATATCAGAGGTTCCTGCCTTAGATGCCAAGGTTATTCGTCATGTAATTGGATATTGTTGGAAAAAACCATAATTAACCTAGACTTAAAGGCATAAGGCCATCTAGTTGATAACATGTGGTCAAAGATAATTGTTTGCTGCTGAACCCACTTTAATCTTTCCTTTTCATTTACTTTTAAGAGATGTGACCTAACCAGGTCTTACTTAAACAAAGCTCCACTTACTGGCTTCATGATTGTTGTTAAATTACAGACCTGATGCTCTTGGCATTTCATTTTACGGTGAGGTAAAAAACTTAAGACTCTCCTAATTCAGAAGTCCAGCAAGTTATCAGTTGACAAAAGCAAAGAACACATAAAATATATCTCCCTGTGCCTGTGGGTGTCTAGCTCTAGCTCCAGCCAACAGAGAGCAGCTGTAGTGAATACCTTCCATCACCATCAGGTTCTCTCTATATGTTGGCTTATTTCATCCTACAAGGCAACAAAAATTCCAGCTGATGTACTTGTGGAGTTCATTGTTAGCATGTCTGAATTTGCCACTTTCATCTCACCTTGGGCTGTCATGAGATCTAGCCAGTCTGCTACTTCTGTCCTCATCAAACTCTGATCCCTGCTTCTGCTCTGCAGCTGCTCAACTATCCATCCCTCTCCAAAAGCTGTGTTAGTGCTGAGTCCCAGCAGTCCCAATGGTTCCCCTGGAATTGTAGTGGAAGTTTTTATCACACGGCCCATTGAGTGACAGGAGATTGTAGGAGGTCAGTGGTTTCGCCACCCCAGTGTACTGAGGCTATTAGCTATCTGGTGGGCTATCTGCAGCTTCCAGGAAGTCAAGGACTATCACATCACCACAGGTATTAGCTCCTGCCCCCAGGGAAAAAAAACATATGGAAGCTTGGAAGGTTGCAACAAAGAAAGTAATTCCTCTGTCTCAGGCCAGCTGCAGATCCCAGCAGCCTTCTCCTTCTCATCTCCTACCACCAGAAAATTGATATACCTCTTCTCCTTCAATACTTCACTCAATTATGTGACAGGAATTCAGACTCCCTACTGTGCTCTCTGTCTTTCATATGCTAAAACCCACTTTTGTGTGTCTCTTTATAAACATCCTCAAACCATCCACATAAGCATTACAAAAGCTTCATCAGTACAAATCCTAGAAATCATATATGCTACCTTTTAAGATAGATTTCTGTTTGAACAGCCTCTCAGTTACTAATTTGCTTTCTCATATTCCTAACATGGCAACCATACATTATACTTTCTTCCCTAAAGGCTGCACAAATAAATGAGACTTTGGCTTTTCTCCAGATATTTTCCCATTGTTAAGAGGAATATCTGTTTTTAGACCCTTTCCCGTTTGTCCGTAAAGGTAGTCTTATCTTCTTGATTCATCAGTAACAGTTTGTTACTGATGTGGAACTCGGGCTCTTTGAGGTAGCCTTTCCTGTAATTACTGTTTCTGTCATTAACTGTCCCCTAAAACTTGGCCTATCTAAATGGGATTTTTTTTATTTCCTCAGGCTTATATAGGGGAAAAAATAATTAAAATCTAGTGGTTATTTGGAGGCATTTCATTTAATTGTCTCATCATTATGGAATAGCTGTGAATATTTGTAACCTTTTCCATCATAGGCTGAATACAGAAATAGTTAACCCTGGCTGAAGTTCTAGATTGTTTTGGATGAGTGAAGTGAGGAAAAGTTTGTAAGAGATGGTACTGAGCCAAAATATGAAGATTCATATATTTCCTAGGCTTGTTTAGTCATGTTTTATGCATAGATCAAACATACAAAATAAATATACAAAAGAAATTATGGAGCTTTATAATAAAGAAACTCCTGGTTCTGAAGTCTTTAACTATCTTCTCTCACTTTATCAAATTGCTGCTTAAGAAGGAGTTTCATCTTGGAAAAGGAAAGAAAACAGGAGACAATAAAGCATAGAAAGGTCTTGGTTGAAGAGTACAAATGGGCAATCTCAGCTCTAAAGAAGGAACTGTTATTGCACAATACTGAAGGCAGTAAATTCTCTTCACAGAGAGCACATTGAATGGCCAGGGGAGCAGTGTGCTTTCTCCTTACTTCTTTTTTACCTTTTTATGTCCACAGTAAGAATGTTTATATCTGAGGCTTTGTGGCAGTCAACAGAATGACACAGGCATTTTGACAGTTCTCTTCATCTCTCAAAATAAAGTGTGGCAATGTAAATACCTCCTATGAATCAAATAAGCTGTTTCTGTTGGTTAACTAGAAGGGACCCAAGGATGACTAGTTCAAGAGTTTTCTCCTCTGTGAGGAGGAATAGTAATGAAAGAGGGTAGTAAGACTTTGAGAGGGCTTACATGTATGACGAATCAGACATCTAGTTCATGTCAGGTTTAAAAGCAGCCAGTTCTGATTATAGAATAATTAAGGAAATTTTAAAACACTTGGTTGCAACTCATGTAGAACCTTGATTTTTTAACAATAATTACATGTAGTGCAGCTACATGTGTAGAGACGGAGTCTCACATTGTCTGATATTTACGTTTTTAATTCTAAATGTCCCAGAAATGCATGTTTTGGAGTGGGATTGTTGGCTTGCCTTGCTGTGTCTGCACGCATGCCTACTCCACATACGTGGGCATTAGAGGGAATATATACGTTTTCTAGAAAATGTACCATGCTCATTGTGCAGTACTGAGAAAATGCATGGTATTACAATGTGTATGTAAAAGACATTTTACATGGTGTAACAGAGAAAAATCACTAAACTGGACATGCTCTGAGAATGCAGATAATGTTCCATGACATGGAAGGAATTAGTCCAGCCAAGAAACATGATACCACATCCTTAAAAAGGCAGTCTGGCTCTTTAAGGAATGATGATACCTTTTCCTTAGCTATATCTTTTCCATCAGCTATATCTTTTCCATCATAGCTTAAAACCTCAGGCTAAGATTTTATGATACCAACGTGCAATATGTTAAAGAAATACACTTTCAGTGAAATGATACTTATTAATTAGTTCCTGAAAATCAATTAATTTTAGGTGCTTCTAACTGGATTGTCTGCAATCAGGACATCCAAATCAGCAGTCTCTTTGGAAACCAGCTTCTAGGTTTTACAATCTATGGATGCATAATGAAAAGGGATTTCATACATTTAAATGCTTTTTAGTGTAAATAGAACTGGAGGGGTCTAATGTAAATTCTTAGCAAATTTTAAGATAAAATAAAAAAAAAATAAAGTGTCCTCAGTAATACGGAAAATGGCACATGTGAAAGAAATGCACGAAAACTGCTTACAGATATTCAGAATAACAACTTTCCAAAGCCTATGCTCTTTTCATAAGCAAGACACTGTTACTTTCAGTTGGGATGGGAAGATTTTCTTCCCACCCAAGGCCATGCACATGCAGAACAGAGAAATCACACACAGGAATTTCTGCCTCCCTTTCTTACTGCTTCCCAGCTCTTCATCCACTTGTAGCTCATGTTGGAACACATTTAAATGCTAGTTCCTCTCAGAGATGCACATCCCTTCACTTACTGTGTAGAGCAAATTGGCTCACCTCAGCAGCAATACCACTTTTTTGGTATTTAGGTGAGAAGGCAAGCATTTGTTGCAGCTGATTTCAGAGCTGCAACATGCAGTGCTGGTGGTAGGCCAGACAGAGAAATTTCTGAGCACATCTCACCTCCAAAGCCTCTCAGCCTCCAGCCAAGCCCACAGCTTTCCCCAGCTTGGGCCAGGCCACATGTGTGGGCTGTGCCCACCAGCTGCAGCCCTTTAGCTGATCCACCAGTCACAACAGGACTGAAATGAAAGATAAATTAGGTGAGCAGTCTTCCCTGTGCTAAATTAAGGCAAATGACTCCTCACAAACCATAAAGGGGATAAAGTAACTGTGGCCTTTGTTACTTGTGGCAATGATAGATGACTCTGAGAATTAGTCTTTATCCCACTTCTCTGACCAAAATACTGGTTTGGACACAACATTATTTTAAATGTTTTGCTTGTAATCTATTCAAGTTCCATAGATACAAATAGCATTTATATCTGACCCTTTTCAGTCACTTCAGTCATGAGTGAACAGCAGAGCTTACAGTTATTCCTGTAGTTTGCAACTGTACCCTCACCTAATAGCCCAGGTGTTATTGGCAAGACAACAGAAATAATCAAACACAAATAATCAAATTATTTTGAGCAACAAAAAACTCTTTTAAATATTATTCATGATAAAAGCAACTGAAGATGCAAGACACTTCTTGTCAACCATAATTGCCCAACCAGAACTGGGCTGGACAATGAGACAACAGTTACACCCCTTGAACATTGTGCCTGCTGAGGGCTTTAGGGGTGGTTGCAAGTACTCCCTCCCTCCCTGCACACACCTGGCATAGGGAAAGGCTTCTCACGTGTCCTTCACAGTGAGATGCTCAGGTTAGCTGGGGACACAGCACTCTGCAAGGTCATGCCAGGCTGCCAATGCTATCTGGCATGACTCACAGACATTGCAAAGTGATAAACTCCTACTCGACTCCCTGGGAAAAACACCACCATATCTGAACCTGGCTAACAGTGTTACATTTCAACATGCATTTGTTATTTGTACCATCTTGCCAATTGCACTTGTGCCCTGAGGGTGACTAGATAGCTATAAATCTTGATAGTCCAGATTTACAGAGCCACAGGAGCGTTTAGATTGGAAAAGACCTTTTAGATCATCAAGCCCAACAGTTAAACTATATGTATACAACTGTGTTTGAGACAGATTCTTCAAAATAAATGTGTTTATGAAGAGGTGTAAGGTGTCTGTTATTACAGTGTACTAAAGGTTCATCATTCCTAACATTACTTTACTTTCTTCCTTTGAAAAGAGTTAACACTATTCCCATATTACCAAAGATAATAATTACATGTATACAGTGTGACAGATGCTACAAAGAACTTAGTTCTGGTTTCCTTATCAACCAGCACTATCCAGTGCAGCGTGGTGCTTTTTCAACTTACATCCCTGGACTTCTTCATAAAGAAACCAGGAGGCAAGAGAAAAACAAGAAATAGGCTGTAGATCTCATCCCAGCTCTCAGTTGTCTGACATTGCCAACCATAGAAGGAGAAGGAACTGGAGAGTTTAGGTAGCTTAGATAGAGCCAAAGTGATTAAAACTGATTTCTTAGTATCACACAGGCATTGCAACAGACTAGAGAGCTGAATTTGTATCTGCTCGGAAAAGAAGTAAACTACGTTTTCAGAATATGTGTAATTGGTGACAGATATTTTGGATACTCTTCAGGTAACTTCTGTAGAGATGGAAGACCATTACAAAAGTATAGCTCATTTTCTTTTTTTTTCCCATAAGGACTGTATGTAGGAGAGGGGAAATGACAAAATGCTACCAATACAGTGGAACTAACTCCTTAAATAAGAATAGATATTATGAGAACTGCTAAAAACAAAATTGTTTTGGTTATTGTGCTACTTTACAGATATTCACACAGCCATTACCATTACTGTTTTCTCAAGCTCCAGAGACTGAATTTGCAAAATCAACACTTTTCAAGCAATACTGCTGATACATTTAGTAGATAACAGGCAAACCTCAAAAGCTTTGGTGAGTGCATTTTATTTTAAAAAATCAAATTCCAAAAGTTTCAGTTCATCTTAGTATCTTGGAATTTAGGCAGAAAACCTGAGATCAGAATTTTCTCATGAGATTCTCTTCCCTGGAAGTGCCTTCTGCACTATTCTTATCCTACTTCTGATCTTTGCAGAAACTGGGGTGCACAGAGGACTCCAATATTTATTTCTTTCCAAAGCAATGGAACATTTTGAACATCAAAACAAAAAGAATGGAAGTTTGGTTGTTTGGATGTCTGCCAAATTCTACTACACAATATTTAAACAGCAAATGTTATAATTTAGGACAGTTGGTCTCTCTCAAATGCTACTCCACTGTCCATTACTATAATTTAGAGTACAATTAGCTTACCCAAATATCAGCACAAAACTTGGCTTGTTAAATTGTCTAGCTGTTTTCCCATGGTTCCTCTTTGAGTCACAGGAAAGACACTGACTCTCTGATACAGTGATTCAGAGTAGAAGGCTAAGTAAACTAGTTGGCATTGTGAAAGCCTCCCTATTTCTTACACTGACCTTTAAATTATAATTATGACCTGTCTTTATGACATCTACCAAAATAAGGCTCCAATAACACACATCTGTTACCACATTATCTAATTCAAATGATTTGTACTCCCACATACACACTAAAATATATTGGTACTTAGTATTAAAGAAAATAAAAGCTATTAGGAAAGTTGTATTTGGCTCTATGCTGCAGTGAAATTACAAAAATAACCTAGAATTGATGTGCATGTTAAATAAAACTGCTGTTTACCTTTAATGTTTAAATATATAAACTATGAGCTTAATATTTTTCATCTTATCTAGAAAACCATCACCTACTTAATAAATGTCTGCTACTGTTTTTTGTTATTGTTTTTTTTTTTTAATAAAATACAAGTAATTAGCCATACTAAATAGCTACCAGCCACGGAAGGTGTATAGAGTTACAGGTGTATATGACCAGAGAGATGGTGGATGCCCCACCTCTGGAACCATTCAAGGCTGGTCTTTGAGCAACCTGATGTAGTTGAAAAAGGTTCCTCCTCATTGCAGGAGCTTAGCTTTGGACTAGATGACCTTTAGAAGTCCCTTCTAATCCAAATTATTCTATGGTTCTCTTTTACCATGAATTTTCTCCTGTATATCTCTTCCTTATTTGACCTTGCTTCAACAGGAAAATTTCTGCCAGTTCCTCTATCACAGTACATTGGTCCCAGCCACAGGAAAGGACATCAGCTGCAGAGCCACCAAGCTGGGGCTTTTACCACTACTGGTTCAAAGATATTTGAGTGCTGCAGGGATGCTATCAGGTCTTCCTCTGCAAAACACTGAGCTCTTTACTCAAACCCATCCTCATTCTTGCATTCACATTGTCCAATGCTTGCTCTGGTTTCCACACACTTTCATAGACAAAGTGTTCAATAAGACAGCTCCAGTAAGCTGTTTTTTTAATTTTTCCAGTGGATTCATACTGCGTTAGAAAAGGCAGTATTTTGTATTTTTTTCTAAAAAATAAATTATTAGCAATTTTTTCTATGAGGGAAAAGTTGCTGCTTGTTTCTCACTTTGTTAAAAAAACAACCAGCATTATATTCTGACCTTTTCTGGTAATTTTCCTTCACTATTGTTTTGTTAATTTATTTAGGCTTTAATATTCTAACATGCTTATTCAAATGTTATTCAAATACCAGGTTAAATGTTATTCAAATACCAGGTTATAGGACCTCTTATTATATTGCAATTTTTTGAGGTTATCTCAACAGAACACTCACTACATGAAAAGGAAAAAAATATTTTCTCAGAAGTCATTTCCTGCAAAAATTTAAATTCTGCTTGATGGACATTTGGATTTAACTTCTAAAAAGAATATGACATTTTTGTGAAACAAATTCTGCTTTCCATCTTGCTATTGCTAACATTACTACCATTATCTTAGGAATTGTATTCTGAACTAAGGAATCGGGATTTTTAAAATAATACAGTAATGAACCAGCAGGCAGTCTTAGATCTGCACATGCTTCTGTTTCTGATATGACTAGAAAGAGAAGTTTATGTTCAGGCCAAAATGAGACTTAAATAAGTATTTCCTATTGGACTTACTCAAGCACATGTTACGGCATAGTTGGAAATCTGGTATTTAACCATTAAGAAACCAGCTGATGTAGAAGGCAAATGTCAGCAAAGGAGATGCAGTTCATTTTCCAATTCATTGGCACGGGAAACTAGTGGTTTAATAGGGTAGTAGGCCAATTGATGCTGAGGTTTTTTTTCCACACAGTCAGAAAATTTGGTAAAAATTACATCACTTCCTTGCATACTAGCCCTGCTAAATAGTTTCCTGTGCCAATGTTCCAACTGAAGTTGGAAATACTGAAGGATTCCTTTCCCTTTCTGAAAAGCTGGTGTTAGTGGTGGCTGAAATCAGTTTCATCTGGTATTACTTGAACTTCTATATTATACTTAAAAAAAAGCCAGCAACAACTATGTAATTGGTTTCATTGAAGCGCATAAGAAATTCCTGATAAAAATAACATAAACCATTTTACTTATTTAATATATTCACAATATTCCAATAAAAACAAGTGAAAAGATAGACTAAGCCATTTTTTGACTTTTTTTATTTTAAACTCTGATTCTGGGACACAGTAACAAACACTCTGTAACATCTCCACTATTCAAAGTGCTCAAGAGCTGTATGGACAGTGAATATAGAACTGGGGAGCAAAATTGTCCCTGGAATTTCAGTGCTCCCTCGAGCATCGAAATTGTCTTTCCTTGGCTGATGAAACCCACAGCAATCTCCCTCAGTCAGCTTCTCCGAGTGTGATCAGAACTCTCCAGAATCCAATAAAAGGGTGACTGTTTGACAAGCCCATGCTTATATGGAGAAGACTGCGCCTGTCATTCTAAGGATCTGAGCTTGGTTTCTGAATTAAGCATCTCCAAGTTGCAACTGGCAGACACTGATTGTGGGAGCAATCACTCTTACATTTAGATTTCATCCCACCTCAAGGTGGCTGAAAATGGTTTTGCTGTTTCTAGAGAATCTCTGTCAGCAGAAGGCTGACAGAAGCTAAAGAGTGTAACCGAAAAATCTTAAAATTGTAACATTAAGTAGCCAGTGATGCCTTGTAGTTCATTTGGCACATGATACTGCAAACCTCAGAAAAAATAGATTGAAAATATTGCAAACCTCAGAAAAAAAGCACAAGCAAATGTAGTACCACAGGTGGCAAAAGGGAGACAGGACTTTTGACTGACAATCCCACCTGAAAACTTCTGTAATTGGTCTGCTAATGATAAAAAGAGATGTTTATGGATGTCAATACCACGACCGAAGCTCACATTTTGATATGTGGCTAAGGTCTGGGGGAAAATCTGCATATAGTACAGTATTTGCATTACCATCTTTTCATAATAACCTGAATACTTTCTTCTTTTACTAAGCATTTGTGGTTTTTAAATGTATCTTACAATTGCTGTGTATCTAAATTATTATTGCTATCATAAAAGCTGTGCAGAGCCTGGCAAAGGTGGTGATGTGTGAATTGCCTGGATTGGAAAAAAAAATTGTAACAGATATCTTAGGAAACACTCAAAAACATTTATGGTTTTACACATTGTCAGGATATCTTGGAAAGCACAGTACAGCAGAACTACATTACTGAGAGCAACCTGCCCAAATATATCTGAGAGAAATAGGTTTTCCAGAAAGCCTTCCCTCCATCTGCAGATCTAGTGGAGAGAGCTTTTCCTCTTAGGCTATCTACTCAGAGGTTTTTTTTTCCTTCTGCAGCTTCATCAGTATGAATATATTTCAAGAAGAATCTGTAGTGAAGAAAAGAACCAACATGCATTTGCATGATTATCAGTGGATTTTGAGAGCATGGTAATAAAATGCCAGGACAGGGGTGACAACATATTTCCAAAGCTGCTCATCCCAGTGGAGCTACATTTACACAAATGCATTTGTAAGAAATGCAAAGAGCTTGATTACAGTAAATATGGCCTGATTTTGCAGTCATGAGAAACTAGGTCAGAGGGAGCTTAGTTTATCACTAGGATATTTGTGCATCATTATTTGGCCTTTCCCACGACTTCCCAGCTGCATCTCCTGTCCATCCCCACAGCAAACTGCACCCATTGCTGTCACGCAAGATGCAAAGAGGGAAATGAAGCCGCAGGACTTCAGTGAGAGGGCAGATAATGTCAGCTTTGGGAGATGTACATCATCGGAATGCTGATGTGCAGGCAGCACAAAGAAACACAAAGTGTGGATACACCCTGAGCAGAAGTGTAGGTATGGTACTCCAGTATCATAGATATTTAATCTGAAATACTTATTGGCCTAGCTATTCAACATGACCAAACTATCAATCTTATTTAGTCAGAGATAGTAATAAGTCTGCAACCAGAATGACATCAGGCAAAATGCAATTCAGTTGTATTATTTTACTCTTGCATTGCAAATAGGGATACATTTGGGAGAGGTCTGCACCTAGGCAATCCTAATGCTTGTTAAAAGGTCTAAATGGGATTATACAAAGAGCTAAATTCACCACTAATTATTAAAGCCAGAAAGATAAAGACTGAAGAATAATGAGGAGTAGATACTCTGCAATATTAATATGTGCAGCCATCAAATACCTAACAAGTTAACAAAGTTAAGAAACATGTATTAATTTTATTTAAAACAGTGCTTCTTTTCCTAGTCAAATATTAATCTCCATTTTAAAAGTGAAAAGGAAAAACTAAGTTATCAGATCTTGTGATATCTGATTTACAAAAGAGGGAGCAAGCGCTATTATTCATCTGTATTTATCCTTATATTTACATTCCATTTATTCTCATGGTATTAAGCTTTCTTTGACAAAAAAAATTAAACTAGATATCACTTAATGCACATTTCTGACCTACTCTTTTATAATTTCAAAAGACAGAAAAAGACGAAATCATAGCCACAAGTCTTTTCTGTATATCCTAAGGGGCAAGGACACCACAGGCCATGCGGCCACCCATGCCATCTCATTAAGGTAAGAGGTGACAGAAGAAACATTTCAAACAGGCACATCTCTCATCTTTCAAACTGCTGCAATAATTTTTAGATACATAAGTCTCAACTGAGAAAATATCTATGCATATGCTCAGCTTTAAGGATAGCAGCAATCCCTTTGAATTCATTGAGACCATACAGTTACTTACTATTAGTTATGTATTTAAGGCATAGGTGTCTCTCACATGGTTAGTGTTACTTCCATTTTCTACTCAGCCTTTTTTCACGTATTGCCTAAAGGGAATCCTGTGGGATACAGAGGTTATTCTTCTCATAGGGCTGTTTCATAAAGATGCTTACTAGCATGTCCACTGTCCCAAATAACAGGCTATTGTTTTCTACCTACCTGATTTCTACCAAAGTTTTCAAGCTGATGCAGTGTTCTTAACCTCCCACTCCATTAGCCTAGTCCATCATTAGGCATCTGTTACATGATCACTCTCTAAACTCAAGCAATGAGTTTTTTTAAAATCCCTTGACTTTGCCTTGGATCTGGAAAATTTTGTGTGTAAGAATTAAGGGAGGGAATAAACTAACAGAGTCCATCAGATACATTGTGCAACACAATTAAATATCATGCTGGCAATTCCCTTTTCAATTCCCTTTCAGCTTATCATTATTATTTTCTTGTTACAGTTTATTAAGGTGAGATGAGTCTATTCTCTGTTATTTTCTATTTCCTTTAAAGCCACATAGAATTTTGCTGTTTACTGTGGGAGATTGGAATCATCAGATTCAGTATGCTGAACTTTTAATTTACCTGAGCAAGCAAAGGAAATATTGCACAACCTCACTGTTTCCAATTAGTTATGGACTTCTGTTTATTCCTTTACTGCAAGCATTTTTGCTTAGTTAGTAGTACAAATTGTTAATCCTAAAAATTTATTCTCTCACTTACACTGAGAATGAAAAAGGCATTTTCTCCCTGCCCTACAGAACTCAAGCAATCCTTATTCCTCCATTTCCAGAACCTGTTTCCAAGGAATCTGATTAACTGATGAAAACAACCAACAGTTTATGAACCCATAGAACACTACTGCCTGTCTTCTACATTTCCCAGTATGTGAGGCTCTCAAGGCATGATGCAAGGCTGTGCAAGGCTGTGCAAAGCTCAGGCAATATTAATTAATTATTTAATTAATTGTACCATTCTCTTAGCAGTTCAGCTCACTTCTCTTGACAGCGAGTTGGTAGCAGGCAAAAAAAAATCTTCTACTGTGTACCTTTAGTATGCATCAAAGAAAATTAGTGAATTGTTAAGAATTCATAGTAAAAATATTAAAATAATTTCAGGGTTGGGAAAAATGTTCTGAGATATAATTTAGAGAATTTGATATGTCCACTTTAGAGCAAAGACATAGCAACTGTCCTCAAATAAATGTAAAATTGTTCATATTTAATGAAGTAATTGCAATGATAGCAATAACTAAGAGTAATTGTTCTTGCTAGCAAGAATGACATTAAAAATAATAGACATCTGGAATGAAACAAATGTGGGGCAAAGAATAAGAAAAATTATACTATGATTTTCAAAGTGATGAAAGAAACCTTCCAGGAGGTTATTAGAAAAAATTCTGCATAACTATGCCTGCTTATGTTTCTTCTGTCATAATCTCCAACTTTCTTAGACACTGTTTCTTTGTCCCTTTTAAAAGTTACTCACTTGCATTCTTATTTTCTCTGTTGCTCTGATTACACTGCCCTGCAAATGTGCACCTTTTTTTTTTTACTTTCTGTGTAGGGACTGTGCCCCAGAACTTGCTATCTTCTCTTCTACATTAAACTCACCCTCCTGAAACCTCCTAAAACTCGATTCTGGTGATGGTGGGATCTCCTGGTTCTGACCCGAGGCAATGGCTTCACCTATTGTCTCTGCATGACTTTATGATCCCTGAGACAGAGATAAAGGCATACTTTTCATAAGCAACTACTGATTTAAAATTATTTCACTAGTAAGTGCCATTTAAAGACACATGTTTTACACTTTCTAAAAATCAGTATCTGATAATCTTTGAAACTGGTCTCCACATTTGGACTTCCTAATGTTTGTAAATCACTTAGAAAAATTGGGAGTATTTTTCCAAAATTTTTTAATAGTATACTGTAAAACAGACTATATAAAATCTTTTTAGATGTCTGTTTGGAAATGCAAGTTCTGACACAATGCAGTGGAGTGGCTTAGCTGGAAGAATAGGAAAAGTTTCCAAAAGTAATGGGTCTGCCACGCTAATAATTTATGAGCCATTTTTTTCAAACATCAGCTATCAGATGGAAGTGGGAGGAATAATAGAATGTAACTTCTGCTTTACAATGGCCTGTTAATACAGAAAGGCAAAGGCGCCTGTGCTCTAAGGAAGCTGTCAGCAAAGCTGCAGGCTGGAGGTCCCAGTATTGCTTGCAGTACTGGCAAGAAGGAGACCACTGCTGGGGAATGGAGCTCGAGGACGGAAGCAAAAGGAAAAGGCTGTGGGGAGGGTAGAAGAGCAGAATCAAGGATCTTTCTTCACCATTCTTTTTTACAGCTTTTGTGTGTCTGGACGGATTTGTTGTGGGAGAGCTGCTGGAGACAGTATATTTGGCACAAGACAGGGTAGCTCAAAGCCAAAAGGATGGTGCTATTGCCAGTTTAAACTAAGTTTAAATTATGGCTTTTTTTTTTTTTTTCTTCCCCCCTCCCTCCTTTTCCTTTGAAGGAAGGAAAAGAAAAAAGGGGAAGAAGGGGATTTGCAATGAAAACCAGAGCAGTGGGTTAACAAGAACCCTGCAGGCTTCAGTAGACTGGAAAGATACACGAGGCACTTCCTCTACCATCTGGCATGCAATTCTGCTGCTGCTGCTGCTCTTAGTACATAACTTCGGAGTGAATAAGCAAACAAGTAAAACTTTTTAAGAGACACCAACTATGAAACACCAGCTATTAATCTGTCAGCTTACTCTCTTTCCTTTTCTCCCAGTAATTCCTTTCCTCTAGTTTTTTCCAGTTCTCATGTCTACCTGTGAAAATATGCACTGCCTTGTCTTCATGTTTTCAGATGACTCCATTTGCCTTTTTTTTGGCATTGCTTCTCAGAATGAATGAGGGACAGAGCTAATACATTTATATGTCTCTTGTAATCACTTAAGCTTCTTTAACTCAGAGCCAGAGAGAAATGCAGTTGGTAGAAATAAAGTCATTCACCTCTGCTGAACTATTTCCTTCAAATATGGCTGGAAGTGGGAATGCAAAAGAGAAATTTTAGGTGAGCTGAGCTTGCTGAAGAACTGTTTAAAATGTGGTTACAAATGGCTGAGTACATTGCTGTGTAGTATGTTTTATTTCTAATGGATTTTCTTAAATGAAAAGCATGATGTCGAGGTCATATCTTCAAGCTGGGTAAATTGTCACGGCACAGCTGAAGTCAGAGAAACAGAGAACTTGCAAAATCTGAGCATTTTGTCAATTTAGAAATCTCTGAGAGTGATGCTACAGCTGATTTTTGGTGCTCGAACTCGTCATATTCAAATATAGATCTCCCAGGCTTTCCTGTGAGCAGCTCTTATGTGGCTCCATTCTTATAATGAAAAAGACAAAAAAGAAGTTAGTTATAGCAAAATCTTGGATGAATTAAGGATAAGTAGTCACTGAATTGGAGTACTACTGTGATGTGTAAGTTTCTTAAGAATAAGATGAATTAATTTACAGGCATACCCACTAATGCCAAGCAACAATTTTAACATATTTTTTTCATTCACTATTGCTGATCCTTAAACTGGCCAGAAACAAGAAAGAAAAAAAAAAACACCAAAAACAAAAACAAAAACTCCTGTCTACCTAAAACAGCTGTTTTCATTTGACAGAGAAAATGTACATACATTTCATTAAGTTTATTACATAGCTTCTTTAAATACTGATACTATAACAAGAGATATATTTCAGTTTGTTTTTTGACTTCCCTCCTCCTCTGCACCTGTAGAACTGTAAGTTCTTTCACCTGTAAGTGAAAACAAATACAATTAATCCTGATCCTATCCATAAGACAGGTACTTATCCAAGTGACCCAACTACAAATGATACAAAACCTTTTACAGTGTTAAGGACACAAGAAGATAGTGTAGATTTTGAAATCTCAGAAATTTATTGCTGCTATCAAGAGGGCTGGTGGCTAAGTTCTGTTAAACACTTAAATATTCAGATATTCATCTAAAAATTAGTCTGGACATCTCTAAATACATTACCTTCCACAGTGTCTGCTATCTTTTATCATACAATCATTGTGGTTGGGAAAGATCTCCATGACCACTGAGTCCAACCTTTAGCAGTACATCACCTTGTCAGCTAAACCATAGCACTAAGTGCCACTTTTAGTTATTTCTTGATCACTTTTTGCATGCAGTGAAGCTGGAAATGGCACAAGGATAGCCTTTCTTTCAGAGTGCTCTGGCACTTCTGCTCTTTGCCTCAGTGGGGACCACAAAGCACAGAGGTAAACAAAGAGGAAAAACAATAGCTGAAAAAAGTTACTGCAACTCCTTGTTGTGCAAAACCAAAATGAAGTAGTTGGGGTGTAAGGTTTAAACCAATCAGTAGGCAAAGAATCTTCAAAGTCTTCTGGATTTCAGTTGCCTAGTTTATCCCTTTTTGATATGAACAGTGCTTTAAAGAGTAATTGCATGAGACACACCAATATGAAACACCTAAAACATCACAATAAACCATATGAAAATAAACCAAATAAAATTTGCCTTTCTATTAAATTATAACCACAGATTGTATGAATGTGTCAATGATTGTGCTAATGTACTGCACATCATCTATTTCTTTGTTCTTAACCCCTTTGTTCAATGAATCAGGATATCTTGATACAAAAGACTGCAACATATCAGCACCAACAACATAACAACAACAGTACTACACTACTTTGGAAGTGCTTTGTAATTTCCAAGGCAAAGTTACCGAGTGTAGACTACAGTCTGCAATCAAAACTTTAGCAAACCATTAGAGTTGTCAGCTTGAGGTTGGAACATCAAGATAAGCAAGGCAGAGATCCTGTAACAGGGGAAACAGCATGATAATATGAGGAGGAAGGACTTGTGGACTCTGTTTTCTACATATAAGGGTGTTAAGTTTCAGTCCATTCTCTTGGCTTCTCTTCCTGTGTGAAGGAAGATCCTGCTTGTTTGACAGTTTACTTTCCCATCTGGAAAGAAGGCAGAACATTGAATGTAACGCAGAGAAGACAAACGTATTAACTATGCATGCTAGGAAATGTTATAATGCTCACTAAAATCCATCAAATAAGTCTGCAATTTTACTGAAAACTAAGTGCTGGTGCAAGAGCTCAACCTTCATCCTCTGCTGTACGCTCCATGAACTAAGGGACAGACCAGTACCACGAGCAGGCTAAAAGGGATATATTGTATAAAGGCAATATAAATGTTGTGAAATTCGCATGGCCCCTCCGGGTCCTGGATCCCAGGGAAGGGCCGGGTGCTGCTTCAGGGTCTGGCTAAAGGCAGCCCACAAGCCCGGGGAAGCCCTGGCTGACAGCTGTGCAGCCCCAGCACGCCACCTCTGCTGCTGCATGAGACAGAGCACTCCGCCGGGCGGTTTTGCCTTGTTTTTAATGATTAGCGATGAATAATTGCCTCCTGGTCGTAGTCTAGGAGCGGCCGCTGCCACCAGGCACTGTCCTAACGTGAACCCGTTCAGGTGGAGCTCTACAGCCGAAGTGATTGCGGGCGCGGGGCAGACCCCACACTCTCCCCATAGCCCGTCCTTTCAGCGGCTCGTTCCTCCG
>VZTT01005580.1:25759-46058 GCA_013400855.1 Buphagus erythrorhynchus | reverse complement strand
AGACTCAACAAGCCTATTTAATTTCCCTGTGGAATAGCAATAGAATAGATCTTCCCTTCCCTCGTTTCCAGCCGTGCACATCATTAGGTACCTACTAAGTAGCTGTCAAAACAGAGTAAAAGTTAAACTAACTTTGCACAGTGAGCTGGAATTCTCGTAATGGAAGTACAAGGTACCTTATTTAAATGTTGGCCCCTTGACAGAATCTGCGCCACAATCCTCACAAGACTGTCACTGTAGGTGCCCTGTAGCCAAAAATGTGCTGATGTCTGGCTTTGCACAGACTGGAGACCTTGGAGATTATATGTTTTGAATAGGATCAAATGACTAGAAGGGGAAAGCACTCTATACTTAGCTGTCTTGTCATACAGACAAAAAACAATTTTGCATGTGACCTTGTTAACAGTATGAGTTAAGAGCAGCACTATGAATTAGAGGCAGAACTACTGAAGCTTAGATCATCATTGAGAATCTGTGTTTTTATGGTCATCTGCTTAATTTTTTTCCCCTGTTCTCCTACTTAGACTTCAATTTTCATGCTGACTCTAGGTCACATGGAGAGATGAGGGTGAAAAAAATCACCAGGACAGTTCTCCATTTTAGGAAAGCAGAGCAACAGTTCGATACAGGATTTCTTTTTCACCATCACTGTCAAGTCCTCGACTTCTCTTAGTAGTCATTTGTTCTCCCTTCATACTGCAAGGTCTGTCCTAGTGTACTCCTCAGCCGCCATGCCTTTGAGCATCTTTACAAATTATTATGACCAGACTGACAACCTCACTGCAAATTAATTCTCTTCTGTTGCAATCGCATCTCTGTCTTCAGCTTAACTGGTTCCCACACCTGTAGTCTTAATTGCCTCTTCTCTGTTTAAGATAGATAGTCTTTGAAACCTGCCTCTCCTGTAGCCTCCACCTCTGTGCACAGTACATTTTCACTAATGCTTCTTTCAACAGAAAACTGGTATCCCCTGTCCCTTGCACTCCATCTTCCTCTTCTCACAGGCAGAAGTTTATTTACTGCTCCTTTCCTTTAATGAAGGATAGCACATGGTAGGTAAGGCTGTGTCCTGTTGAAGTCTGCAGACAGTTTATGTCCCCTACAAATACAACTTGCTATGTCACTATGTATAAATGTATAAATGGCTTGTGAAATGCCTCATAAATATCTGTTCCCTGGTTCAAGTTAATAGAACTTCTGTTTTTCCCCAGACAGCACCCCACACCTTATATTAATTAGGGTAGATGAAGCTACTGGGGCAACTGTCACGTGCAAAGGCTGGCATACTACTAACCAGCAACTGTTTAAATTATGTGTCTTAGCCAGGAGGTATATATTCAGTGCCCTGCAGGATCTTCTCTTTTACGTTTGTCCAGAAGGAGAGAGTAGATACCGAAACTTAATTTTCTATGAAAACCTCATTGTGCACTGGGTCATGAGCATTGCAGTCACCAAAACCCTATGTCATGTTGGAGTCAGCAGCTTCCCCAGGTGAGCTGGTAAGGTGCTGCCAGTAAAAACTTGTTTGGCTTTAATACCGTTGCTCAGAAGTTCTGCTCCTGTTCCCAAACCCATCTTTTTATCAAGAGAAGAGCCTCAACTTCTTTTGAGTGAGCGCAAGCAGGGCATGTAGCAGCAAAACTTTGTCACAAGTTTGTCTTGTAGTTAAGAGTCTGATAAAATAACACAGAACCATCAGAGCCATACACGGGCAGAAGTGGAAGGAGCAGAGATTAAATTAAATAAAGCAGCATGATAGTAAGAAGAAAAGCATGTAAAAATATGAATGCCAGACAGATGGCTTGGGTGGGGAGCAGAACTGATCCATGGGATATCAGAACAGTTGGATGACTGTTTTAAAATCTCTTTAAAGAGGGAAACAGGTAATTGAGCTGGATTGGACAAGGATAGAGCAAAAGTAAGCTGCACTGAAATGAGGAAAGGACAACTTCTTAGACATCCCTTATGTAGCGCTTCATTGCATTACAAATCATAGAATGGTTTGGGTTGGAAGGGACCTCAGGGATCATGTAGTTCCAACCGTGCCACCATGGTCAGGGACACCTTCCACTAGACCAGGTTTCTCAAAGCCCTATCCAACCTGGCCTTGAACATTTTCAGGAATGGGGCATCCACAGCTTCCCTGAGCAATCTGTTCCAATATCTTACGCTCTGAAAGTGACATGCTGCATCCCTAGAGGAGATGGCCTTCAAAGAGCTGTCTCCACTGCTTGAAAAGGAGAGGTGGGAGGAGGATGAGTGACCACTGTGTTGGGTTTTCTGTACAAGTCTGTTATAAGATGCACACTGGAGGAAGGAACTGACTTTGTTCTATTTCGTTTTTAGCTGCTGAAGGCATGAACCAATTTACAGGAAAGCTGCCGGGGTTGGTTTTTTTTGTTTTTTTTTTGTTGGGGGGAGGTGTGGAGAACAAAGGCTCTGTGTATAACTTAATGCTTTCTGGGGGAAGTCAGCTGGCATTTGGAGCTCTTGATGCCACGGTGCAACAGATCAGAAATGAGCTTGGAGTGTCAGCCGTCAAAGTACACACAGAAACCACTTTAGGAAGTGTGAATTATGCATGAGGCACTCAGAAGCTGCTCAGGGCAGTGTTGACATGTCACAGGTGAGCTGTGCATCAGATCAGTGGTGGTCTGGTGGTGCCTTCTTGCTGTGTGGCACCAGGTTGTGTTTCCTGGACTGCAGAGGAATGTGGAGATGGGGAGCAGAGCTGCACCTCTGGCTCAGGCAGCTCAGCACATTGAAAGTATGGTTGTACAGAGCTAAGCAAGGCCACAAGGGGGGAATCCAAAGGAACTAGTCTTCTTCCATGCAAATGCAGCGTTCTTTGTACAGCAGAGTTAAGCAGCTTCAGGCAGGAGAGGTTTTGAGCTGCTGTGGCACCTTTCCAGGAGCTAATAAGAACTTGAAATAGAGCCCAAGCCCTAAAATGCACTTTATTTAGGCTCAGAGTGGCAGTTTTTCTTACTGCTGTAATTAAACAGGGAAAGCCATATAAATTTGTCTTGCAGTTTCTAGCTTTGAAACTGCATGGACTTAGAGAGCTTTCATGTTAGTTGACAGGTAAGATGAGGGCCAAACCCTTCTCCTTTTGGATCTGCTTTGCCATCAACGCTGACCTCTGGCAGGGACACTGTTATGCTGGCTAGTGAGGTGGAAACAGTTTGTGTCATAGGCTCCTATACAGTGCACCTTTAAAAGCAGCCCGCAGCATGTAGGTACAGATGGATGATAACTTTGGAAACCACCCACAAGTTCATTAGTCAGGTTATTTAACATATTTAACCTGTCTTGGGTTGAAGGAGGCTAGGAGTGTTTGCATGCTCCTCTAACGTAACAGAGCTAGAGAGATGATACCTTCAGCAGCAGGACAGGTGCTTTAATAAACCAATGCACACTTTGAGTACCATCACATAACTTGCCTTACACCTGAAGGCTGGTGACTACCTGGAGGACTCCAGGTTGTTGAAAGCAATGGCCTGTTAGCAAGAGCAGCTACCAAAGTGGCTGTTCTAACAGAGCAGATTGAGCCCTATATTTTGTGACTGACTCAGCCCTTCCCAGTTTGCCAGAGTGAACCAAAAGGGAAAGTTTTTGGCTGGCTGACCCCATTTTGTCAGCTTGAGGCCCACTAAAGCATACAGTAAAGCCAAGGTTGTAAGAATCACTCAAGTGAAGCTCAGATCCTTCCTCTGAAACTTTTAATTTACTGATTTATGGCTTTCATATTTTTAAATGCATATTTTCCTTCTGTGGATTTTAAAACAAGGAAGAGTAAAATGGCAGTTGGTCAGCAAAACTGACTTCTCAGGAAGACTAAAACAAAAATCAATTTTGATGTGCTAATTAAATGACTTAAATGATATTCAGCCCCAGAAGTTCAGAAATATGTCAGATTCAACCACTGAATATTTATTTACACAGTCTATTGACAGCTGATCTGTAATTTATGATGTTTCTAGATATGCACTGTATTTTATGCCTTCAGGAAAAAATTATCACAGTTCAAACTTGTCTTCTTTGTGTTTATCCTGATGAAAATTAAAGTCTTTCAAGAGTAACTTTATTAAAGCCTTGCCCCTTCTATCCCTTTGTCCAGTAAGGCCCACTCTGTCCCACTTTGTGCTAGCAAAGAATGAGAGAGAGGAGCTGAGCCTGCCAGGGCCTCTTGGAGTTTGATGAGAAGTTGAGGCATGATTAGAAACTGGAAGAAGGAGACCAGGAACTTTTATGTGTCAGTGAGAAAGGATGAGAGTTTTAGAAACAGTTCAGGTAGAATGTGAGCCAAGAAAAAAAAAAACGTTTAAACTTTTCAGGATCTTGCTTCTGTTCCTAGTCATGATAGAAATAAAGAACTAATTGAGCAATAAAACATGCTTACTGGAGTTGGCTAGGGTAGGATCACTTGTAAAAGATTGCTAACAATAGGATGAGAGTTTTTTCCTCTGCGGGGAAGAGAATTAAGGGATATGAAATTCTCAGCATAATATAGTCACGAGTGTTTGAAGTGCTCATATGTATGTCCTTATCTTCCTTCTGACTTTGCTGTTCATAAAATCTTTGCACAGTTCTGGTGAGGAAGAGAGGAATAAAACCTCAGCCCTGTGAATGAGCAGCAATTTCGCTGTCACTTGTGTATGTCAGTGCTGCTTTGGGTGTTTTAAATCTGTGGAGTCTTATTTCTGAAGTGCAGGTAAACTGTGTCAGACAGCACATTCTGCTCAGTGGTAGTCTTGGTGTAGCCCAGGAGTGCTCCCAGAATAAACAGTGTACCCTGTCCTTGACTGTTCTTACTGTCTTAAAACCCAATCCTGAAGGTTACCCTATCAAGCAGCCTGTGTCCTGTTATACTGGTCAGTGTAGGTGAAAAAAACCCCACACTTATTAGGTCCCATAACAAATCTAAATAAACAAATGTAATCAATGGATGTCTTCAGAACTGCTCTCAAATAATGACTACAATTTGTAGGGCTAACCACTTTGCTCAGCAGTGAGTAGTTGTAGAACTGGATTTTAAGGAAAGATTGAAGGAAACCAAACTGCTCAGATGCCAGAAATATCCTGCTCTGTTCCTGTGAGAGAACATAAAGCAACAACAACTAATAAAAAAACTCAACTTTTATTAACTGTTGGAAGAATTATTTCTATTGGCATTTCTCAGTAAAATTGAAGTAAGTTAATTCCCAAACTTTCTTTCCAAAAAGGCATTTTTTCAGGCTGTTGGAGGTTGGCCACTAAATGTGTCTGTAACACATTAGGCACTGTTTCTCAAAACACCTTGTGGACTGCTAATTGGGGTTTGCATAATACTGCAAAATTGCAGACATTCCTTTGAAATAAGCAGGAATGAAAACTGCTTTTCTAGGGTAAAAGAGAAAGAATTTTTTTATTTTTAACAAAAAGACTTAACAGAAATCCTTTACTGGAATATGTTATTATTATTATTGTTTGCTTTTTTTTTCCTGAAGAAATTGGTTTGAGGAAAAGTTTCGGAACAGTTTTGAATTACACAAGTTCAAGGAGGGCCTTATACATACAGTACTACTGTTCAAGCCAAGAGGTAAACAATTATGAAATGCCTTTGAAATGCAAGGCTGGTAATGCCAAGGTTATGTATTTTGTCATTGTACACAACAGTAAGTTTTTAGGAGTGAGTGGTATTTATTACTTACACACAGATGTGCAAATGAAAAATTTATGAAATTTAATATCTCAGGGTCCAAATTCTTAGTTGTAACACTCTTGTTTTAAAGCTGATATATCCTATAGGAGCCAGTCAGGATCAAAAAGGAAAAAAAATGTAATTAGAGAAATACATTTGCTTGGTCAAAATTCAGACTTATTCTGTGCTTTGGCTGATGAGTACATGTGCATTTCAGGCTCATCCATCCTGCAGGTTTGGAGCTGTCCTGAGTTTGGGTCTGAAGATGGTGTTAGGGTAGAATAGGATCAAACCAGGGCTGGCACTGAAAATTATTAGGCTGCATTCCATTTTTCTCTAACCATTGGATCACTCTGAGCTGTGAATGCTTTTCACAGCTTCGAATTTTCAGAATATCAATCCTAGCAAGCTGATTTTGTTTCATAAGTGTCCAACAACTCATTGTGACTGGACATAGGTAGCAATTCTTTATGAAGGGAAAGCTGGAAAAGGCCAGTTTCAGAGCATTGTGAAAGCGTTACTGAGTGCATGAGAGAGACGAATCCTATCCAATTAACTCTTATTTCTGCCTGAAATTCTGAAGGGGTAGATACAGCATCTCATCATGCTCTGCATGACATACCCAGCATGAAAGCATGAACATTCTATTTCCAAATCTGTTTCACCTCGCTGCATGATTCTGTGTTTAATGAAATAACAGCAAAACGGAAGCTTTTAGGCAAGCAGATGGATGTTGATAGAGTTGGAAACTTACACTGTATTTATCAACAAGAACAGTCTCTTATGGTCAGAGTCTGTGCACAGAAAATAATACAGTAGTTTGGAGAACACAGAGATGTTGGGGAAAGGAGAATTTTTTTTTGTTTCAAGTGCCAGGTTTGACAGTACGTTTGTTTATATCTAATAAATACCTAATGCTTGGGTCTAAGACATGGTATTTCAGTCTTGTATAAAGAAGGTTTTAAATGAAAAGAACACGTCCTTCACTTAAATCAATTACACAAAAAAGGAAAGAAAATCACCTTTTGTTATATTTGAAGCACAGGAGGAGGCGGCACGGGCAGATTAGCAGGGCTTTGTGCAGCAGTGCCTGTGTATGAAACAAACAACTTTTGACAGGAAGATTACAAAAACTGGAATCATGAAGAGAGAAAAGCTGTTGCTAAATGGTAAGCATGTATTTGCTTTATTTACCCACCATTTTCCTTGTGCTTTAGCAGAGGTATCTGCCAGGCTCTTGAAAATTTTAATCATCCTTGAGCTGTCAAAAACGTGGTCGTCTGTGCAGTAAAGATACGTTTGCACAACCTATTGGGTGGGAGAACCCCCGTGCCCTCCCATGGGCTCCACTGTGCTGCTAATGCCAGGGCACGGAGTTCATGCAGAAATTGTGGCAAATTGCAGAAAGACAGGGTGTCGGGTGCTGTACATTTTGAACTTTTTACATCTCTCTTGAAAAGACAGTCAGATGAACAAAGAAAATGCAGGAGGCCAGAGGTGGAATAACATCCTTATGAGAGAACAAATTCCTTCTTCTAATGAGAGGCTTTGTCACTGAGCCACGAACTTCAGAAAATAACGATGAGTGGTCATAGGTGTCTACTAAGAGTAGAATTCACTTTAGATTGATAACAAGAGCTGTTAGAGTGAAAAAAAAAAACCTCTCTAGAAGAGCACAGCATGCACCCATCTCTCTTTGCAGCAGGAATGAGAATATCATCATCCTCTCCATAGAGTTACAGAGTTCTTGTAAGTGTAAGGTGAGAATCAGAGAAAATAGTCACATAACAACTCACGATTCCCTTCCTTAACAGTTCTTATTTTCTCTTATCCTGATACAGTGCTTTAAAGAACAAAATGTGTAATAAAAATGCTCATGAGTTAAGGTACTTTGATCCATTCGCTTACTAGTGCCATAGAAATTTATCTATTCAGAATAACAAACAGCAGAGATGTTAGTGATTGTAATTAATTGGAGACAGCATGTCAGTGTGTCAGCACTTTCCAGAAGCTGACATTCCTGTCACAAAGTTGCAGAAAAATTTTAAAAAGTTAGCAATTGTTTGCTGTCACAAAAGGTGCCTTTGCAAAATTTGTTTTAAAATGCAGCTTCCTGTTGTAGGCACACCCATCGTTCAAATATATTCTGTTCTGTTTCTTATTTTAGAGTCACTTCTTAGAAATTGCGGAGGGGTACCCCAAAACCCGGATAAACCACACACTGAGAACTGCTGTCTGAGACCACGAAAATAGTTTGCTTTTTGGTTTTTCTAGCATTTTAATTTTTTCCCCTACAGTTTCAGAGTTTGGCCCACACTATGTTGAAACACATGCTTACACAAAAGCCTGCAAAGTCTTATCTCAATATTCTTTTGAGGACAGACATGAAGACTGAATCACAGAAGGCCTATCTATGTGATCCTTAACTGGATTTGTAAGAAAATGAGCAGTCCTTAAGCCTTAGCAGTCTACCTTATGTATGTAGACTTGTCAAAGCCACTAATGTTAATTTGTGTGCTGGTAGAGAAATGGCTTAAAGTAATGTCACCTGACCTGAAGATGGTAAGCTTGTTAAAGTTCAAAGCCCATCAAAGTTCTTCATCCAAAATCTCATGGAAACTTAACAAAGATATTGTGAGATGGATTATTTCTTTAGTATTTTCCAATCCAGCCAAAATGTAATGTAACTTTCTTTGGGATTCTTTGCTAAGATCGAAAATGTTACTTTTCCATTAGCCTACTCCTCCGAAAGGCAAGAAATTACAGCAAAACTCTGCATCTCCAGCAATGAAAACTGTTCACTTTAGTACTAATTTCTTTAAAGAAGCAGAGCTTCATCTTTATATGAAAATGCACTGAACATCAGCTAGGCAACCATAGCATTCCTCAGTTAGCTGAGGAAACTGTCGTATTGACTCAAACTGCATATATTGACTCAAACTGCTCACACACACACACATTTCAAATGTCTTTTTTTTACTGCCCTGGTGAAAATCCTTATTTTTCCTATTGCATATAACTGTTGCTGTGCAGGTGGAGTGAAGTAGAAGCATTAGATACTTCACAAGAGTGGTGGGTGTTGCATTTACATTGTGGGACTGAATTTGGAAAGGAGCCTTTAAATTAGTATTCATTAGTTTCAGATAGCAAAGATTATGCAGATTTAGGCAAGCTGACAGAGGATGTTTCCACATCTTTCAGTGGGTTTGTACAGCCTGAAAGCATCTCATGTAGTGCTGCTCAAGAATGTATAAGATGGTAGTTAATGAACTGTGGTAAGCTAGAAGTAAATATTCAGATATGGGCACCATAGTGTGTAGCTCAATGAATTTGACCACAATTATTATATAATTATTGTGGTAATGAGTGGTTTCTGAGTTTTGACTTCACAAAGCATACTTATGTACTGTTAGTAGTTTCTTGCTAAGGGTTTAGTTTAATTAGTTGGGCTTAAACATAGCTTGCTATGAAAAGCAAATGTTTTAGTATGTTATTGTCTTTATGAGTTAAGACTGGGAAAGTATGAATTTACAATCAGAAAACATACTGAAAGGTAAAGAGTGTTCTTGAGTAATATCCACAAAACAGGTTTCTGCTGAAAACCTGTCTAGGTGGATTTTTTTTCTACTTGGTACTGTTGAACTAATAGCCATTAAATCCAATTCATTTTGTGTCAGATAACTGCTAAAAATACTTCATTGNCAAACAAACAAACAAAAAAAAATCCAAAACAACAAAAAACTAAAACAAAAAAAACCTGTATCAACAACAAAAAACAGAAACCCAAAAAACTAGGGTGGTTCTAATGGGATTTTATTCTAAGTTACCCCGAGCATTTAAATAAGTATCTCCTTTCTATATAGCTTGTCCTAAAATTGTAATCCTACTAGAGAACTTTGTTCTTGGTCACTAGGGGTCGGTGATTCAGCTCCAGGTTAAGATGCTTCAAATTTGGTACCTAAGTTCCCGCTGTAGCCAGTGGAAATTGAATCAACTGAATACTTCTCCAAGCTCCACTGGCTTACAGCTTTGACTGGAATGGGAGCTGAGACATGTAGCTCACATGCAAATGCTTACTTTTAAGTATTAGAGGGAATTTTCTCTCAACCTCTAGGTTCTGCTAGACTCTGGTGATGTTAGTTTGTGATGGCCCAGTCTAGATCCAGCTCAAGGTTTCTCAATGGACAGGGTAAAATTTCGCCTCTCCAGGAACAAAGGAATACATACTCTGTCCTTACCTTTGACTTTAGCAGAACTCATTGTTTTAGTGCCAGTAAAAGGCATTGAGGACAAGGAAGGCTGAGGAAGGCTGGTAGGACTTGCCAGGCCGTGCAGGGGGCTGCCAGCTCTGGGAGAAGCAGTTGGGTGTGTGAAGGCTGGGAGAGCTCAGAGGCGTGTAGGGGCTTCTTCTGTTCCCCAGGCTGGCCTTCCCAGGTATGTTTTATAAGGCTGGGACGGGTCCTTGGGGGCCCTCACCTCACTGGCAGTACAAGAGAAACCCACATCTTAGCTTTTAAGTCCCTTTGCCAAGCTGCCTTTATTTCTCATGTCCCCCGAACAAGAGCAGCCAGGTGGGCCCTCGTAGGCCCAGACCTAGCATGGATGTCCAGCCTGGCTGTGCTGCCAGCACCCAGCTCTGACAGCATCAACAAACCAAGGAGAGGGCAGGCAAATGCACCTCGTGCTGCTTAACCCAGTCCCTTCCCATTGTGGTCGCAGGGAGAGGGAACAGTCCTTCCTTCATCCGTCTTACGCCTGAGTCCCAGAGGACAAGTCAATACAGCAGGACCCAACACTGAGACCCAACATGATACACTTGGGCCCCACTTCTGCCCAACACCTTACAAAGTTGGGGTTTTTTTTAGTATTTTGGCCAAAAAAAAATTTTAGTAAAGCTCAGGGCATCTGAACATTTTCTGTTTAGCTGTTTGCTGTGATGGTAAAAAAAAAACAGGGAAAAGTAAAAGGAAGAACAAAACTCACCTGAGTTATGTCTGTCTGCCATTTATGTCTCATGAAGTAGTTGTTAGCAATTCAAGCATGAATTTGATATCTCTCCTCATACTTAGTATGTGTAACTGTTGACCATGATTTCGAAGAGTTTCCTGGTTCTGCATAAATGGTATTCTCCTTCCACGTGCTAAAGCGTTAAGGAAACTAACTTCTCTACCATGCTGGAGGCTTATAACTTTTGTATTATGTGGGCTGGGGAGCAGGGGGGTGCAATTTTGTTTTTTTAATCAGTAATTAATTACATCTTAAAATAGCCTTCTGCTTTTCTTTTGGTCTCCCTCTGCAGTGCAGAATAATGCTGCAGTGTTTTCCACACTTTGGTTGTTAGGGACAAACAATGTCTGATGTAGTCTGGAGCTTCTGAGAACTGCTTCTTTAATTTTATTTGAAAAATTACTACTTGACAGATAAATATGTTTTCCAAGTAGGTTGTTATGGACAGCATGGAGCTGTTAGGAGTGAGTTGCTCTGTTCAGTCACAACGCAATCATTTGTGGCTGCAGCTGTTCCCATTTAGCTCTCTCTGAGTTGTTCTGTCCTGATTTTCTGTGGGATCCTCAGGAATAACTGAGCATCATCCGCTGGGACAGCAGAGCCCTCAAAACTCCCAATTAATCTCCCTGAGAAGTTCACCCAATAGTGTAAATGGTAATGGTTGTTTTATGATGTGAAGACTTGGCTACAGAGAAGGGAACACAAACCAATTTAATCTTAATTACTTTTTAAAGGAAAGCAGATTTTCTCGATAGTGATAATCAATGGGACTTGTGTTTGGAAGAAAGATGGATTATTCAAAATGAAACCAAATCTGCCCAGGGCAGGTTTTCAGTGGATCTTACTCCTTTTTAAGTTCACTTACGCTTTCCTAAGTGGTTCCTATAATCTTTAGTAAGTGTGAATTAAAGAGCCACTCATACTAAAAAAAAAAAAAAATCAACCAAGGTCGAAATTACTGTTAGGAACAATTTTAAAGGCAGCAGTGCAATTATGTCAGCCAGTACATTCTTCCTGCTTTTTATTTTCCATATCTAAATGGCATTATGAAACACCGTCATATGTATTTCTTAATGAATCTTAACCTTCCTGGTTAGAGGTCAGTGGCTGCAGAGTGACTTTGACTACATTTGTCAAATGTGGAAATGCAGGACAGCTTGGGTCTGTAGGTTTTGAGAAGACACTTAGGGCTGTTGTCAACACCACCATGAGGAACTGCATGAGTCACACCCACGGAGAAGCTGTACTTGTAGTCTGTGTTCCTGTGCCCACGAAGTTCAGGTCAGGCTCAGACTAGAACAGCTCCTTTGAAGAGAGGGGGCTTGTACTGCCTCTCTTTTGGGTCCAGTGTGTCACAGTATACCGCCAGGACATTTCAACTCCGTGCTGCTCTGCCTGCTTGCCATGTCATGCACCAGTGCCATGCTCCTCCATCCAACATACGACTGGTGTGGGAGGCAGCCTCATTTCCAACATCAGCATCTCCTCCAGCCCTACAGCTGGAAAGGGAGGCAGCTTAAGGCGTGTCCCTTTCTGGAAGTTTTCAGGCCTGCAGGTCCTAAGCCCAGTTTTGGCATGTAATCCTAAGAAATGGCTTTTATGAAGATTAACTTTGGATTTCTTAGCAACCACTGAAGCTGTATGAATTGAAAACATCACATTATCGAGTTTCCAACTGGAGTGACAGATTGTTCCACCCTGTCCTATGCCATTGTCAGATCAGAAAATGGAATTCTTCACTCCTCACGATGTTTCCTTGGGTGCAAAAAGAAATATAAAGTGTTCATAGCTAGAAATGAATAATGTCAATTTTGTAATGACAAGATATTTCAAAATCACAGTCTCATGTCCTTCAGAATTTGTTTTTCTTTAGCAGTCTCCTCTGTTAGAACATGTTTACCATAGGTATTCTTTTAAACTAAAATTTATAAAAGAATTCAAAGAAAGAAAATGGGAAAATTACCTTGGCATTCAGTGACAGCTGTAATATCATGTAAATCATTACTAAAGCAGACCAATTATGGAGGCTCAGAGTCGACTGTAATAGATTTTTCACACAAAGGAGGAAGGATATTGGACCTACTGCAGAGCTGTAAAGAAGTAATTGCATATCATCTTTCGTACCTAACAAATGAGATATTTTTAAAGATATCACACTAGCCATCACACACTCAAGAACATAGTGTTCTAGGAGTGGGGTGTTTTGTTTGCATTTACATCTTTTAGAGCAGCCATCTGTATGGCAGCATCTGCGTGTCTGCTACATATTTTGGGTGTGCATGTGCATTACTATTTCATTTTGTGCAGTTGTTTGGTAACCTACTGAGTACATTGCAGCCATTTGGCATCCATGCTCTATGTGCTGACTGCTGTCTTGCCTGAACCAATGTGCAAGTTCTTTTTCAAAGTGACTTCTACTTCTCCGTGGGACCTTCTCAGGACTAATACCTCCTATATATGAAAGACATCCTTTTTTTTACAGTGGTATTTATACTGATGTCTTAGAGGATTTAATGAAATCTAATAATTTGAGCTTCCAAAGGCTTATAAGAGATAATTATTTATAGGTGGTGAAGATGGAATAGATTCTATATGAATGCTCCCTTACTTCAAGGACATAATGCTGTGTGCTCCTGGCTCTTCTGTTAATTTTCATCTGATTTTTCACTTCTCTGTATCAGCATTTTCCTTAGTTAAGAGTAGGTTTTAGTTAATGCTTCATCTCCTGCCTCTGCCTTATACCTGGTGAAACATTACAGTAGGGCAGTGTGCATTGACTGATAGATGGAAGGCTGCAGTTGCATTTACAGCTAGATTCAGCTTTTATTGGGACCAAGTGGAAAAACAAAGTGGCACTAGGACATGACCTGTTTGTGAACTGGAGCCCAGGCTCAGGAGCTGCCTCTCCATTACACTGCATTAGGAGAATCCCAAAAGTCAGCTGTGCACCTTAATCTGTATGTTGTGGTATTTTGTGTCATGGAAACACAGAGCCATGTTGTAGGATCATTTAGTGATCTGAGTATAAATATGGAAACTTTTTCAATTTCAACATTAATTTACTTTAAAACAAGTCACTTTTGAGGATCATGACTCTTCTCATTTGTTTGTTGCAATCATCTGGGCACAGCACTTTACCTGCTTGGTGCAGAGATTTCAGGTACCGAAAACTTGAGGTGCCATCCTGTTCTCCACCTTTGTTCTGAAGTGAAGTCTCCTGGAGATCAAAACACCTTCGTGTAAACTAAATGTTCTACTTAATAATAGGGTGATGGATGAGCAGTGTTTGATGTGAAAGAGTTTGGACTTAATGGATTCTCAGAAGTCAGTTTCAGTTTCCAACATTAGTTTCCCATGTGTGAAATGGACTTTATACTTAACAGCTATGTAAGGATGAGCTGAGCCTACTTTATCTTCATACCTTGCTTCCATTAGCTGGAAAAGTCTGGTGTTCTACCTTCGTTTTGGACTGGTCAGGTTGAGTCTGACCACTTGTAGAGGGCTTTGCAAAGGAAAGCCACTCCTAACAATACTGGTTAAAAAAACCTGCATGTTTTGTGACTTTTACCACTAGTCACATAAAAATTCTTCAGTGTTTCTTGAAGACCTAAGAGGGGCAGGGCATATATGTTTTCTTTCAGTTACTCCCCAAGGATCTGTTTTCCCAGCCAGAATAAAAGTGTAAACAAGAGAATGAAAGTACAGTTTATTTTCCCAACATGAATCTTTTTGTCAAACTCTTTCATCTTAGGATCTTACTGGTAAATAAAGTTTTAGGAAGGGGTCATGTTTCCGAAATACTTGCGGTGTTTAAACCTTTGTTTCCCTTGATAAAATAATTTACACAGAAACCATTTTGACTACCTTACCAATTCACTGCTGTGGGAGATGTCACATCTTAAAAAATCACTGAAACGTGTTTAAATATATTTTTATATACATAAACATGTATTTTACATGTGTGTAAATACATATTTCTCTTTCCCCTTTCTTTGTGCTTTGTTTTTTTTCCATTGGAGGATTTTTCAGGCACCTGGCTACTCAAATCCTGTACCAGTCTGATTTAATTCATGGCCAACTTTACCACTTGCTGTTTTGTCAGTATAACCTTTAGAGAAATTGTGGATCATTGCCATGTATTAATAGGCTACTTCAGAGAAATTAGCCTCTGGCAAGTATAAAATTATGCTGGTGTCTCCGAGTAGTTGCCCAAAGCCATCTGAAAAGGACTGCTTGAGTGAGGAGAGGTTAAAGATACCTGTCACCAAGCTAGGCTGAATTTCCACTGAGCATCTAGTAGGGAGTATAGAGAAAATTACGTTTAGGTAAAAAAATGGTGGTATGGTGAGACCGTGCATTTCTAGTGTATTTCTAGGTTTTTCAGTTTGTAAAAGGAATGTCTTTAAGCTGGTTAATTAACATGGCAGGAGCCTCCACAGTGTCTACAGCTACAGCAGGACAACATCTGTCTGCAGTAATTAGGCAGGAACTTCCACACTGAAGGGCTGCTCACAGATGGAGCCGATAGCTTGCCAGGCAGATGATGTAGGACTGTTTATACAAACCCACTTTTACTCTTAAAAACAATAGCAAGCGCATATCGTTGGCAGTCTTTGGGTGTGAAACTAGTTATGATAAATCTGAAATGTTAAATGTCTGGTGTTTTGAAAAAAAAATATAGCAGGAAGGGAAACCCACCTCAAATTCATTCATACTGATATGACAAAAAAAGACAAGGTCTTACTGAAAGTTTATTGTACTGTGTAAAATAATAAGAGCCTTTGAAGAATGAGTAGAGTTGAAGCTTTCTTGGATGTGCAGAATAGCTTTCAATAAAATAAATATATTTCACACCTGTCCTATTTATTACTGTTGATAAGATTAGAGAATAAAGATTGTTAAATAATTTCTTCTCAGAATCTATCAAACATGTTATATTGTTTTGTTCAGGGAATATGTTGTCCTCCAAGGACTGGGATGTGAAATGAACTGAAGATATTTGAAGATGACATGTGGTGTAGGAGGGTTTTCCAAGTATGTTTATTTTTACTGTATGTAATGTTAATATCTATAGAAAAAATCTCATAACACTGCTCCAGTATTTATTAGATGACACAAGATTTCATGTGAGCTAAAATTTACTTGATTTCAACTGAAAATATGGTAAGACAGCACAAAAAATCTCAGGGAAAATAAATGAAGGAAAGACACTTGGATGAAATACTGAGGAAAAATGTAGAATAGTTGGCTTTGATCTCCCCTGGCTCCCTCCACCCTCTCATAAATGTAGTGACAACATTTGTACTCTATGACTACTGTTCTGAGTTTTTTTTATGATTATGCACGTTTTCTGAGGATTCTAAGTAATGCTACAAAAGTTGTTGGCAAAGGTGCTTCTTTTTCCAGTACCTTGTAGTAGCAGTGAAAGAAACTCAAACAACAACCTGTGTACTACTCTGGTTTAGTTATGTATGCTCTTCTTTGAGAAGCTCATTTTATAGAGAAAGAAAATCTGATATCCTACTTTTATATCTGTTAGACGAGGTATTGCTGAAAGCACTTAAGTGATTTGCTAAAACCCAGNCATATTAAGGGTGGATACAGGGCTTACTTCTTACTAACAGTTAAATGTATTTCATTTTAGGAAGGGTATACTAACTTCAATTTCTTGAACTTTCTGTCTGTTCCACTTCAGGTATTTACCTGACTGTGGGAAAAAGATACAAGTGAATTTTTGGGTCTAGCTTTTTAAAAATGTTGATCTCCGCTGAATTTCCTCACAGCCTGACAATGAGTGTCCTAGGAGTGCTGGGTGTCACTGCTTGTTTTTAGGAGTTTTAGATGGAGTTCTGAGGCTGTTGGATCAAGGTCTTGAATACATGTGATTTTTACAAGTTATAACTTCCAAGTCAGTTCTTGAAATCTGGAATTTCAAGTTTTTGATCTGAGATTTCAAGACTCCTCAGTAATATGTACACAGAATAGCATATCCTTTTAGTAGTGGTAGGATCCTGTTTGCCTGAGTTTTTCACCCTTCACCAGTCCCAACAACTTTGATTTTTTGCTGACCACAGTGGTTCCTGCAGTATCTGCAGACTTTGCAGTATCTGAATACAGATGCAGTCATTCAGTTTCTGAAAATGAAAGATTTGGGAACAGCGACTGCTGCCTCTACCCCAGGGGCCTGAGGGTGTGCTGCATCAGCTTCTGTGGAAGGCTCAGGACAACCTTTTCCTTTCTTATTGTTATTCCCAACACCTCCCCAGACCAACACATTTACATTTCTGGGATCCCCAGTGATGATGTCAGTTACAGAGATTGGGAAGTGAAGTCATAGAGGTGATCAAGGAATGGGAAAGCGACTAGATCACCCCCAGAACCCCATTCCTACTTGTATAGAGTTGAAATTATTTTCCTCTTTTGTTATACAAAATGGAAAGTTAGTTCAGAAAAATCAGATTTGTCTTTTTGGGTGGAAAAGCAGGGCAGGCTGTTCAACTCCTTTGTGGGGAATAACCACGTGTAGCCTCCATTGGCATTTGTGCACCAGATNCACCAGATCTCTCAGTGTCCAGGGCTGGTGGGACGCCTGCAGATGGGCCAGAAGATCTCAGAGCAGCTGCAGGAGCCAACACAGGTACTGAAGACACCCAGTAGTTGATACCTGAGATCTAGGAAAAACTGTACTTCCTATACCTAGGGGAAAAACCCAACAAACATTTCCTGAGCTTTATCTCATAAAGACTGAGAATAGGAATATCTCATACTGAAATAACTAATCTGAAGTATGAGCTCACAGCTGCAGTGTACTAAGCAAATAAGAAGGTGCTGGCAGCTCTATACCAATCCTTTCCTGCTTTAATGGATCGTGTTGTATTCTGGAGAGAGAATTACTCAGCTGTTTGGTATTGGGGAGGAATAAAACAGGAGGCTCACTTTAAGGTAAGCTGGAATATATGTCCTTTGTTAAGATGTTAGGCACACCTCTGTCAGCTGGTAGAATTTTAATCAATATTTTTCATCATATAGTTGATACAGGATCTGTGTTTGAATAGCTGTGAACACAGTGTACATTACCTTGCTACACTTGTGTGGCAATTAACACAGAGTACCATGTTTCTCCCACTAATATACATCTGGTAGTAGAGCCTGCTCCAAAACATTAGTCAGTTCTACAACTATAGACAGAATTTTATTACATTCTTCAGTAATGTGATAATGATGAGCTGATTCTTACAAATCTTCCTGGACTTTCTCGTCAGTGTAGAACCAAATTAAAATTCAACTTTTTCAGAATTTCCGAGTGTTTAGGTAAGTATTTCACTGGTTCAGACAGTCAGCCAAATATTTGATTAAAAAAGGTTCTTGGAAGTTTTCTATCAGAGTTTCTGAACTGCTTCTTTGTAATAATTTAAAACCCAATTTGCAGAACCTTTTTATTAGATATCATTTGGAAGTAGAGTCTAACTAGTTAAGATTATTTTTATACAGGTCTTGATTTTTCTTTGCTAATCCTTAGCTTCTGAATGTTCTGTTAAGGTAGATTCTACGAAAAACAAAACCTTTTTCTGAATACTGTTTCAAGTTACACTCAATGTAACTCTGTACTCAATGTATTCAAGCTGATCTGTTTTGAAGAAAAAGACAGTAACCTTACTGTTTTTTCTGTNAAAAGAAAAAAAAAAAACTTTGGTATGAATTGCACAAGAGTATGAGTCGAGAAATATTTTTTATGTGTCTTCACATGCACATGCCAAAAGGTCTCTGCCAAGAGCTATTCTCTATTGGAATTTACAGGGGGTGGTGAAGTGCAAATACTGAAGTGCTATCTTGCTCTTTCTCCTTTAAAATACTATTTGAGGAGGAGCCTGAGGAGCTGGATTGCTCAGAGAAAGATCTGTTTAATATCGAAGACAGACCTCTTGGGTTGCTAAGCTGTAATTGAAAGGTAAATTTTGAGACAAAACAAAATTAAATTACTATTTGCATAGTTTATTGTTCCTTTGGGATTTATAAAAACATCTCCAGTATTCTTTGTCTCCACCCAAAAAACTATCTTTGTTTGTTGAATTACTAGTTTTAGATTGCAGTTTTCTCTTCTTTCTGAAAGACTTGAGCAACGATTTGAATTCCCTAGGACTATGTTAAAACACAGGAGACAAAAGCCTCAGCTTCTGTTTTCAGTCCTGGTTGTGGAGAAAGGCAGTATTGCAGTGTATTCTGTCCATCAGAGGACCAGGCATTTCTCATGTAAAAATGTCTGAAATGTTGTTAATATTTTTGGTGCTGTTTTGGGTTTGTTGTTTTTCCGTATTAACTAAAACCAGGGATGAAATGCATGGGGCTTTTAGTGGAAACTTCAAATACAAAATTAACCTTACAGTTAAAAAATTAAATGTATTTACTAATGACACTTCTTAAAGGATGAAGTAATTGGAAGACATTAAATAGGAAGATAGTACTGTGTGTCTTGGCTTTCAGAAATGATATGATGCCAGCCTGCCCTGGACTGCTAACATCCCAAAAAGCTTCCTCACTGGCTCCCTTCATAGTGGGTTGCCTGTATATGCCTTCTGGTTCTTGATGCTGACACTGTAAATAAAACTTTGGCAAGGTTTATGCCACAATGGGCCTGAATTGCAGATAGTCTCTAGGTGTAGCTCCAGTGTGGTTGTTCATAAATGGAGACTGCTGGGTTTGGCCAGTTTGCAGATTTGTACAGTTTTTACAATGTTAATTCATGGTTTTGTCCATTCATGGTGGTTTTGGATTAGTAATCAAATATGTATTGATGCAAATGTAAGTCTGAAAACCAGGTTTTTTCCTGACTTCTTGTGGAAGTAGGTACAGAACAGGAGGAAGGAGGAAAATGCTTTCTCTCCCCTGCTCTGTCTGTCCTCCTCAGCAAGGGGCTCAGCAGAATCTGTTCATTTCCAGGGCAAGACAGGATTTCCCTCTCTTCAGGTATGCTTGACCTTCCTCACAAAGGGCAATGTTCAGTGCAGGTCCCTTATGGGACATTGTTGTTTGTCAAAGTGAAATCAACACTCAGTGTACATAATTATGGGATGAGGGAAGAAATACATGGTGATGTAAAAGTTCCTTGAGAGAGGGTCTGGTTATGGTAAGCCATGCTTAACCCTCTCTGCATACCTTGCTAGTTGCTCTTCCTTTCAGATGATAAAGTTTTGCAGTTTCTGGAATAAAGAGCTAGAGTGGAACTCCATATTCATCTAAAGAATTTGGGTAGAGGCTACCTGGCAGCAGCTTGCACATTTTCTGGGCTCAGGGAAGCTCTGGTTGCCAGCACATCATCTGGGGAAGAGACCCAGATGCCACTGGCTCCTGCCACTGCTTTGTGTTGTGGTCAGGGCTCAGACATCCCAGGAAGCACAAAACCATGTTCTGGGGAAATAACCAGACTTTGCCCATGGGAAGCACCTAATTAGATGGGTTTATCAGGTGTTCTGTAATTACAGAAATATGTAGATAATTATTTTCCTTTGAGCCAGCTTGTGCTTACCTCTCTTAAGAAAGTGCCATGAAGAAGAAAGGGAAACTGCTATTTAATTGTAGTTTAGATATTTAAGGCAACTGAACCATAATAGT
>VZTT01005580.1:8850-20122 GCA_013400855.1 Buphagus erythrorhynchus | reverse complement strand
AAACTGTGTTACAGTTTCTATATCATCATTTTATCCTCTTTTTGTAAAAAGGGAGTTCCAGCAATTACTGTCCTTTGCAGAGCATTTTTAAACCAATCTGCACAATACATTGGATGAAATCAATACTTATGAGCTCATTAGGACTACTAGCAGAAATAGTAGAACCATGCAGCATACAGCACGGAAAACCTTACATTTTGGAATGTTTACATACTTAAAAATTCAGTGCTTATAAGTGAATGAAGTGAGGTGGCTGCTCCAGTTTCTCCTGCTGCAAAGGGCAGCTGTCCTGAGTCTGTAACCCTTAAATCAGTCTCTCTGTGTCTGTTCAGAGGAAATGGTTTTGTTCAGAAGATGTGATGCACATGAGAAATCTTTATAAAATGCCTTCTACAAAAAAGAATTTACAGGAGCACTTACAGCACTAATACAACAGAATGAAAATAACACAAACCAACATGAATCACCATGAACAACCATTAGATCTCTTCAAATAAAAATATAATTCCAGTAATTCTGGTACTCACGTTTAACCTAACTTTTCATTTGAGTTTGCTACTTTAACAGAGCAACACTTCTCTTTTTTAGAAAGTTTTCCACTAAAACAAGATTGATGCTTAAAACATCATCAGGTCCTCTTCCTCCAGGTCAGAAATCCCAAGCCTTTTCATAACTGAAATAGTGGAGGAGCCATGAGCTCCATGGGGTCTGTAAGAGGCCTTACTGCTGCTGCTTGGTTTTCTGTGAAAAGTCGTCAGCCACTGCAGTATGTACCCTGAACAGTCAACTTAAGAAATACTGGAATGAAGATTGTAAGAAAGCTTGACTGGAATAAATACTTGTAACCTCTTGTGAATTTGCTGTGGTATTCCCGATTTACCACATGGAGCTGTGTACTAAATAGAATCAATAATTTGGTGGTTCATCCTAACTTCTGCTGGATGAAGCTACTCTGTTGTTTTGTCACATCTATGGCCCTATTTTCTCTCCTAATTTGCTGTGCTTGCTCAGTGAAATTGAATCACATGCTGCTTCAGGCAAGTCTTGGAGAAGATGTTTTCCTCGGTGCAGATGGCTCTTTCCTCCAGATGTAAAAGGCAGTTAAGAGCTGCCTCATTTTTTTCTTAACCCTTCTGAACTATCTTGAAGTGCCCTTGGTGCTATGGCTGCAGTAGTGCCAGGGTTCTTGCCCTATAGCTGATTTTCTTGCGCCTGTGATCTGTCATGCATGTCAGTCACAGCTCTGCCTCCTTATATAGGTTGCTTTGGTTTATTTGGTTTGTGTTCTTGTCTGTTTTAACAAGGGCAGAGTAAAATTCAAGAGCACAGTAGCCCTTGGGAGATGTCCCTGCTAGAAGCTCTTGTGGCAGCTTGGAACCAGTGAGGGTGCAGCCCCTGCTGTTTGCAACTGCAGATGTTCCAGCCTTGCATCTTCAGCCCAAAGCAGTCAAGGAGAACCTGTACCCTGACCATTTCCCTTCACCCTGCTTGTTTCATTTGGGAACACAATGAGCTGTCAAAATTTCCTGCCTTGTTACTACAAAATTCCTTCCTTCTGCTCTAAAAAGGATTATTTATCTAAAACTGCTAATTTCATAAATTGTCAGAATGACTGCTTAGCTTGATTTAAAGTGGAGACAAAGAGATGTAAAGGTCTTGTGGCCTGATGAAAGTCAGCCTCAAAGTCATCTGCCAAAGCAAAAAAATAACATTGAGTGTGTTGCCATGAATGGCCCTTGCCTCTTGGAAATTAAAATGCATGTGGTAAGTTGTATATCTGGTGCAATTCCTCTTCTTAGTCTCTCTGTTGAGCGTACTTAGCTGTAATTAAAAGTAATAGAGAAGTATATAAATATTTTCCAAATATGTGAGCCAAGAAAAAATGGAGGAAGGGAGGTGTGGTCATTTTAGCCCACCACCACTTCCTAACTAATCTTTCTCTAATGATGTAGAGAGAGACTAGGTGGCACCTGATGAGGTATTTTGAAATAACAGATTCATGAGGTAGAGCTACTTGATAACATCTTTGACTCATCAGAAACTTGCCTTCCCTCAGGATAAAGTTAATAATCATATAAGAATATAAAGATTTTCATGGCTTTTCCTAAGTCAGCAGGGATGCAGATTTATTCTGTGTACAAATTCCTGTAGTGCTAGAGATAGCCCAAAATTATATTGTCTGTAAAAAATGTAAAATTACACAAGTAGCCAATTGGAATCATCACTAATTTGTCATGACTTCAGTTCCTGGGCTTTGCTAGTTCAATAAAACTCATTCACATTTCTTACTAGTTGCATCCATAGCTCCATTGCTTTCCCTCTGTTAGCTGAAATAGCTTTGAATAGTGTACATAAGCATCGAATTTGGCTAGTCTGTAGCTCTATATGAGACAGCAGCACCATGGGAGGAAGCTGGGATACCAGGATCATCCAGGTGTCTGGGCCACAGAACAGTTGGGACAGAAAAGGTGACATCAGCAATGAACTTAACTTCAAATAGCTGTAGCTGTTAATACCTGGTATCTTCCAGCATTGTGTTATCCTCAGGTATCAGCAGTGCTATTCTGTGTTAAGATCATCAATAAAAATTCTTTAGGACTATTCTCAGCATAAATTTTCTAAATATCATGGAGATCATGGAGTAATTGTTCCCAAGCAAAGGTTTCCTTTCAATGCACCGTGTTATCATCTTATTTTTAGTCTTCAGCTCTTGTACTCGTCTCTTGCCTTCTCTTGTATGTTTAACGAGGTCCGTATGGTTGAATTGCACTACAGTATTGCTTACTTTTCCTTTTGTCTAACAGCTAGCTATTTTATTTGAGGTAATTAAGTATCTTGTATGGTCTACTTTTGGTAAGCCCACCTTGTGTTTTCTTCAGTGTTACAATTGTCTATCTACCTTTAGTGTTCTCTTCCTCAAAATTTCGGGTCATACTATTGAGATCAGAGTTTAGCAATCTTTTTGATACATGACTGTATATGATTTTCTCTAGTACTATAGTACCTCCTTAGATTTGATTATGCCTAGAAAGAGTATCAGTCTTGCTGATTTTATAGTATCATAGGCTTTGGGTATTTTTTCAGATTTTTGGAGTCTGAATTTCTTTTTTTGTTTTTTTTTAATGTCTCTGCTGTTATAGTCACAAGTGACATGTTTATCAGTGTATAATGCAGGGGATTACTTGCAGATTCCTGTTAATTCATTGGTGCCTGCAGAAAAACAAAAGCGTTGGTCAAGGCATGCTCTGAATTCACACCCGTTCTTAATTTGCTGATGCCTGTATTAGTAGCAGGCTCGAGCCTGCCTGATTTTTTTGAGTTTATATAATGTGCACCATATGCTTGCCATTCTTACTCTTTCTGCACACGTGAGCCAATCTGATGGGGTTACCTGTGGTAGAGAGCAATTGTTTCAAGTCTGGGTGCTGCTTCATGGACTCTGGCTTGTGGGTGCCAATGAATCTTGCGTCGGTGTTTTACAAACTCTGCAGCTATTTGCTCCACCCTTCTACTCTTCAACGCAAGGATCGTGGGGGGTTGGGTTCATATACCTTCATTGCCACAATTACATGGTGTGTAATTTTAAGCTGCTGATGAAGGTAGACCCACGGCATTACCGTGCCTTTGAAGTAGAACAGCTGAAGAGCAGGTAGAGGTCTGTACCTCCTGCCCCTGCTATCAGGAGGGGTAAGTGGGGTCAACAACAGCTTGAGTTGTTTTGGACTGGTTCCTTAGAGTGGTTGGCAAGCAGGAGCCGAGAACAGGGAACATGTGTTCTGTCTCTGGGAACAAAAAAGTAAAGTGAAAGTAAGGGTGAGAGAACCTAGATTTATATTTATAATCAAAAGTGACTGTGTTTGAAATACTCTTAATTTGCATGTGCTCTCTTGTGTCTTTCATATCTCTAAGGACCCCTAGAGGGCACGGAAGTTTTTCTCTGCCTCAGATATTTAACTTAATAATTCTCCTTGGCTTTCCTCCCTTAAACATAATTGTAAGCACATTTTAAGTGAACATTAGATAGAAAAATAGTAACAGCATTTAACTAGGTCCTTCTTTTATGCTACAAGATGTTTTCTTGTTTTTAAACACAAGCAGTAGAAGCTAGCACTAGCAGCCAAATTCTGAAATTATTGTTGTTTAGATTAGTCAGATGCTATATTTGTATCCCAGAGGAAATGCAATTCAGACTAACTAAAAATTCATACTTAGTGCAAACTTTGAGAGGACTACAGTGTGAGCTGGGTAAGGATGTGCAGTGGGTATGCTTTCAACACTGTGGTCTCTGTTTCTGTAGAAGAGGAATTAGTATGGTGAAGAACTAGAGTACTCTAACTGGAACCTCAAAATCTCCAAATTTCATCTTATTTAAGAATTTGTAATATTTTGGTCATGTTAATTGCCTGTAAAGAAACAACTGTATTGCAGTACAAGATACTTAAAATTATGGAAACAGAAAAATGACATCTGCTTTACCACTACTTCCTGTCTACTTGGATAGAGGTTTTGGAACTCTTACTCATCCTGAGGAGCATTTTTGTCCTTAAATTAGTTTTGCCTATTTCATCAGTATTACATGGTAAGTCAGGAACTAGTGCACAGCAATACTAATTCTTAGCATTGTGTTGGCACTTCATCATCTTTAAATGTACATACTAATGCTCCAGAGTAATGCTTATCTGAGAACATCAGGTTTTCACTTACATAAAACAGCTGCAGTGTTTGAGGAGAAGGCTTGCATTTTTCAGAGTGCTCAAAGAGCAGCAAGTAAAACCAAAACAAACAAACAAACTAACCACCCACCTACGTGCAAAAACACCTTCTTACTTTTTTGGGGGGGATTTTTTCATCAGGTAATGATTTTGAGACCAGTCCCACAACTGTGGAGGTCATTTGGATTGTGGGCCTAGACTGGGACCTTTGCATGTGAAGCCATGACAGTCAGAGTCCTACCTGACTGCTTGAGAAAAAAAAAAAAGCAGATGTCTGCACTTTTTGTGAAGTAATGAGAGTCTGCTTGCTGGGCAAGAAGTTGTTCAAAAGAATAACGTTGTGGTTTAATTCCAGCCAGCAATTAAGGGTTTTTTGTGTCTTTGTTCTGATAAGAAGATCAGCTGTACTGCTTTACCCAATTACCCAGGGATGTCATGGGAGATGATTTTTTGGACATTAGTTTTCCCACTGGAGAAGTGTAATGTCGTCACTTTGTATTAAAAAATAGATCTAGATCAAAACAGCAGAGAAAGGCAGCTGCCCCTTCTAATGTCTCTGGGGATTTTGTGTTTTGCAGGAGATGCACGGGTGAGAGGTCAGACAGGGGTTGTCTCCGAGCGCCGTGGCTCCTACCCATTTATAGACTTCCGTCTTCTTAACAGTAAGTGCAACCCTTCTTTCAGGTCTGTATTTAAATAAAAACAAATAAAAATCTCTATTGAAAGTATATGAACCAAACTGTCTCATCTCATACATATCTGTAGCTCAGCTGTCTTCACACAGTCAGCATTAATTCCATTATTTCCACTTAGTCTCTGGCTGTGAAATATTTTGATTTTATGAATAGTCCATAATGCTCAGTCTGTCAAATGTAAATACAGTAGGGCCATAGGGTGTGCTAGGGAAGGAGCAGGGGCAGTTCAGAATTAAAAAGATAAACCTCTGTGTCCTTTAGCCTCTTAGACAACAGTTGGAACAGATTTATGTGAAGCTGTTATCCGGTCATATAGAATTGGCACAGAAGGGGAGCATGTGACAGCACTGACCAGTGGTTTACAATAACATTAATTTTTCCAACAATTAGAACCCAGTCCAAAGCCCCATGGAGTCTTCTCATTGACGTCAATGGATTTTGGGTCAGGCCAGCAGTGAACATCTGTTAAAAATAATCTTAACCTCATTTTGATTGAAGTTACTTTGCCACTGTTGTAAATAAAGGACTGCAAATCTAAAAAGAAAAAAAAACAAATCAAGACCCTGTTGAGTTTTTTTTACCTGATGGACTCTGTATACTGATGCAAACCCATTAGCAAGAGTGCAAAAAATAAAATAAAAAAACAGTGACCACTTAGTCTTGGGCCCTGTAGCACTCAGCCTGGATGCTATGTTAACTTCAGTGTTCAGACACAGGCAGATCTCAATGTCCTTGTGTACTGCACAAGCGACCTTTGAAAAAACTGTTATTCACTGTCTTCATCAAAACAGACTGGAACTCCGACAGTTTCAGTGCTGACACTGTTAGGCTTCTAGCGACTGTGCTTTCCATCAAAGAGCAATTGTCAAACCAAAGGTTGAATTCTTCTCTTTGTACCTCCTTGTCTGGGTGCCTGGGGAAGGGGAAGGGAGGAGGAAGTGGGGAGGAAGCGGGAAGCGGGAAGGCTGGCTGGGAGTCAGGAGTAAAGAGGAGCTGGGGAGGGGAGGGCTTGGGATCTGATGGGCTGCATTCACCCACTCTGGCAGACTTACTGCCACCCAGCAACGTGCTGCTATCAGTCTTGCTGATTAAAGGTGTTTTCTGGGTTGTAAGTCCATTGGAGAGCTTGCTGTGGCTGAGGTAGAAAGATGTAAGGGGTGAGATGTGTCTATCAGTTTTCCCAGGACAAAGGGAATAACTTACTGGTTGAGCGGAGTTTTGAGGACAATTTAATCGCTAATGAAAAGCATGAAGAAAAATCAGGTGTAGACTAGCTGGAAATAGTACTGGTCATGCATGCCCTTATAAAGACTGAGAGAAAATAAAGCACTTTTTATTCATGAAGTAGAAGTGGATATATTCGTATTCAAATGTCACTAAATTAATTATTTCTTTTTTATTTTGAATACATACATGTTATGTGAAATTCCATTCCTGTGGTTTTCCTTCTCCACGGGTAAAGAAACTGAAAAGTTTTCAGTTTCTTTACCTATGGAGAAGGAAGAACAGAAGAATAGTTTCAGGGTTTTTTTCTGGCGATAGGGCTTTCACTTTTAGCCCCTGTAGATAAGTCTTGCCATCTTTCAGATCCTGCCAGTTTCTGGGATATGCTGGTGCTGTCCGTGGGATGTGTATGTAGGGAGACATCCATGGCAAGGGATGCTCTGGTGAATAGTCAGCCTTCGATCATGTTGGGAGCAGGGCACTCCATTTACCCCTCTAAATGTTACTGCTGAACCTAAAAAGTGGTGCCTCCTTGTGTGTGCACCTCTGGTCCAACAGGGTGGGGCACCTGGGGTTCTATGCTCCTGTGCTCTCTGTCACGGAGACCTCCAGCTTACTCTTTTTACTGCTTTTCCATAATCTGAAATAAGTCAGTATGGCTGATCACGATCTCTGTAAGGGAAAGCAGTGATCCCGATCTTTGATTTCCCGTGGTTTTCAGGTTTTAATATATTTACCATTTTCTCTCTAAGGAGTAGCGTTGTCATATTTTTTTGGTGCAAAACGAAGTGAGATTTCTAGATCCTTGACTACTGATTTTGTAGCTGGCAAGTGTGCTGGGCCTGGCTCACTTGGTGACCTACAAGTAAATGAAGATACTCAGTGTCAGAGCATGCAGATGTTTTTCGCAAGGAAATAAACAAGCTTTTGTAATATTTGTTCATCTACATCTGTCTGTTAAATCCATTTCTGCCGTGCAGAAGTAGCAAAAAACATAAGCACATAAGGAGCAAAAAACATGGTGCTGCACATCCTATCAAAAATAAATACATATAAATGTCACTACTGCACACTTTCTTGAAAAGTACCCAACCAATACTTGCAGTAAATTTTTGTCACCATGTTGCATTTGTTTGGGGGCAGGCATCAACTGTATACTGAAAGGATATTAGAGTGAGGGAGAGAAGAGGCAGAGGAAATTTTATAGTAAATATACTCAGAGGTCATAAACAAATGAAGCATAAACATTGCTCCAGCTTCTCACTAACAAACTGAGCTTAAATAGTGATTGTTCCATCTCGCATCTGCAATAAAGTACCAGTCTTGTTTTAAAGTAAGGGAAAACACTGAAGCTCATTCCTGAACAGAGTTGACATCCATTTTGTAAATTCACATGTAAAAAAAAATACACAGCATTGATATTTAATGTCAGACTAAAGGTTACTCACATGTAACTTTTTTTTGTGTACTCACAGATTCAGTCAAGTTAGTCTTTTAAGGGCTAAACTGTATCTTCTGTTTTTTTCTGGAGTCCTACAGTAAAGTCGCTATGTAACGTAAGACACCATGAAGTCTCTTTGGATAGGAAAACTTCCCTCACTCTGAAAATGGCATCTTCTATAGCCCTAATCAAAGCCAACTGGATTAATGTTGGCTTCTTGTTGTTTGAGGCTGTGATGCCATCTACTCATTCCTCCAGTGATTCTCTGCAGTATATAGAAAGTCAGTGTTACTTCACCTTGTCTTTGCCAGGCTGTCGGGACTATGAGGACTTTCAAGAATTCTTTCTGGGGGAGATGCAGGGCTTTAGTGTCGTCCTGTCTTTTCTCTGTCAAGTTGCAAGCTTTCCTAGGCATAGTCGCACTGGTGGGTTTGGGGACTCTTAAGATAACTCTGGAATACCAAATTGAGTGTAAAAAACCCCTGTGTCACTGCGAACTCCTTAGTTCTGTTTCCTGAGGAGCAAATGTTTGCCCCAGCCCCTAGAGTTAGTCCCGCAGCTTGTGGAGACCTGTGTGACTACCAGATTCTGTTCTGTGTTGATGGTAGGGGAAGCCATGTAGCAGCTCCTCCCCTGGGGGGAAATCGCAGCAGCCGTGCTTGTTGTCAGCCTGGTGTGGAGCCCCACTAGAGGCAAGTCCACCAACCCTCCTTCTGTCCTGATAGGGCAGCCAAAACCACCTGCTCCCGGTGGCCCCTAACATCCCCCAGACAAAAACAAGCCCCTCATGACACACTTGAGGCTCCCTTTTCACTAGAAGGCTTAATGAACCAATATCAGACTTTACAAACTCCTAAAATAAGAGACAAAAATTCTGCGTAGGAAAACAGGGTGAGAGTTTTCTCTTCAATTAATTCCAAACAAAGTCTCACAAATTTTAGGAAATTTTGACTGTGAACTGGGTAGCTCAAGCTTGAAACTGAACCTGGTGCAGGTTGAAATTGATGTTGGCAGCTCATTGACACTTCCGCATTTCAGTGAATTAAATGAACCATGCCATGTTCACAGGACAGAAAAGGAGTTAAACTGAATATTTGCAGGGTAATAATTTAGAATTTGAAACACTTCTGCAGTGCAAATTAATCTAATTTTCCTTTTAGCAGAGTACAGTTTGGATTTGAGGTATAAAGGAGCATGGCTATGGTAAGCAATAATTTAGTTCTCTGATTCACGAAGTTGCTTAGTGAGTCATTGAAGCATATCCCACCAGTGACTAATGTGCATTGATTTAAATGGATTTCATTATCTCATGAGTTTTTTTGGTGACTCTGACCATACACTTCTTCCTTACCTTAACTCAAAGTTTGAGGGAATTCCTTGTGATAAATCTGGACTTGTAGGTAAACATGCAGCAGTAAGCAAGAAGACCTCACCCAACTGCAATTATGTTAGATACTTTGTTTTACCGCCAGGTTCAATCAAGTAGAGTAACAAAATAACATAGTTTACAGCTGAGATAAGTAACTTGTTATTTACAAACATGCTTGTCAAGCAAGTCAGAAGACAACGGGGTTTTAAGACTTAAATTCTCCAGTTCCCATCTTGTTTATGCTAAGCTTTTATCTGGATTAAATTTTGGCTTGCAAATAACAAAATTATTAGCCTTTAATTGACTGTATTTAATTCACTTCTTCAGTATTCACTTCAGTATTTATGTATGTGACCTGCAAATTGGAGTCTCTGTACCCAAATGGTGTTACCCAGAGAGATATCTGTTTTCTTAGGCTTTGCACAACAGGAACACAGAGTGGGATCTGAGAATATGTAAAATGTCAAAGCATGTCTGTAGACATTCCAAAGGTATGTCTCTGTATTACTTAGGATCTTGATGTTGTCATGAAGGCAGAAGTTGAGTCCAAAAGAACCCCACCTGCTTTAAGCTTAGATTGGGAAATTAATTTATTACAGATTCTATACTTTTTACTCCAGATAATGATAAATGGTAATTTTAGGTAACATTCCATCTCTGTCCTTGATTTGCTGTCTGATCTGAGTCAAGTAAAATATTCTGGTTTTCAGTTTGTTTGCAAATAAAGTGAGTTCGTCACATACTTTGCAGGCATGTGATGAATTAGGTATTGGAGAAATGAAACGTGTTGTCAGGATTAGTAAGGGAAGATATGAAGTCATGAAAATGTCTCCATCTCAAAGAACCAAAGTCTGTGGACATTTGAATCTGTGGTTTCTGCCTGTCTACAGAAGGGTCTGTTGCAAAATTTACATTCATTTTTGGGTTTGAATTTTGAGCACTCCAGGGCTTTCAGGTAGGGCCCATCTCCAGGGAAAATAAAACTTAACCGCAGCCACCAGCCCAAAGCTGAACCATCAAGTAACCCGAACCCAACTGAGTGAGGTTAAAAAGAGTTTGGTTAAGTGCCTTGTTTTGTTGCCTTTGGCTAGAAAAAGAAGTGGGAGTGAGAGATGCCTTTTTAGATATTTCTGACCTAGGTTAAATTAGGACACTAAAAGTCTTGTGAGGAAGTTTCAAGGGCTGATTGGATTACTCGGATCCCATCCCAGCCTGTGGAGATGAGTCCAAAGTTCCAGATGGTTTTTAAATTAGAAAGGGAGAGATCTTATGAGGTCTGCATTATTTCTTCATAATATCTCCCCTAGTTCCTCATGGATAAGCCCATCCAAAAGATACTCATCAACATCAAGCCTAAGACACATAGGCTTCTTTATCCGGTTAGCTTGTTTGAATGGGATGAACATTTCCAGAACTGGTCCGCCTGTGGCCTTGCTATCAGTTACCTATGCAAGGAAGAGAACTTGGAATCCTCTTAATATTTCAGCACAGAGATTGTTCTCTTTTCCATTAACTCCTCACTGCATTAAAAAATTCTTCCTGTCATTGGAAGTCAATCCGGTTCACCCTTTTCATCAAATTGGGGTGTTTTTCTGGAGGAAAGAGTTTGCATTTTTGTATTTTTCTAAGTGCTGTTATATGCAAAATTTAATAACAGAGTTTGTCTGAAAAGAATAATCTACTTCCTGCCATTAATTCTCCTTGTTTAGCTTTAATGCCACATTTGCAGAAAATGAAAGCCAGAATGTAAAACTGATAGATGCACATGCCTTCATATGCTAACAAAATGCATCATTTTGGGTTGTGAATGCTTCAGGAGGTCACAAAACAA
>VZTT01005579.1:15316-36329 GCA_013400855.1 Buphagus erythrorhynchus | reverse complement strand
TCTGATTTGAAAAATTAATTGTAATTGAATAATTTTTTGAACAGTGTGCAGTGGGATTGCTGAATTCTAATCGATACTAAGAAGGCTTTCCATCAGGTTCCCTAGAGTACCTGTAGTATAACTAATAAAATTAAATATTGATGTCAGATGTCTTTTACGATGTGCATGGGATTTCACTCTTCAACAGCATTTTCTTTGGAAAAATTAATCTGCAGTGGTCCCTTGCTAAATACAGGCATGTAACCTTCAAGACACAGGTAAATCTGTGATTCTGCTCCCTTATAGCCACATAGTGTTAGATCTAGAAAAGGGAGCTATGTTATTCATTCCAGTGCTCAGTTCATCTAAGGAACATGGTGAGATGGTAGAAAGATTTGACTATGTGTTTAATTTAGTTTATGTTTAGCACTCTGTAAACTTTTGCAGAATTAGGGTCTGCCTGCTCTTTTACTTCAATTCAAAACTTGCTTTATTTCCACTGTATATTCTAGATTAGAGGTCAGATTGTTGAAACTCTTAAAGGTCTGCAGCAGACACAGTTGAGAGCTGTGGATATGTACAAGTTTTTTCCCCTATTTTCTTGCTTAAGCCTCTGTGTTCCAGATGATAGCTGTCTTCCTAGTGTGTATCCAATAAGGACACAACAAATAACCATTGCCAAAAGCTGATATTGTGGGTCGATTAATCAAAATTCATTGATTTATAGTCTTTATGACTCTTTGGAAATTCACTAAAAGCATTGTATGATCCCTTGTATAACTGATTTATGAAGTCTTTCATTCAATATGATGTATTAGGTACACAGTATTCGTAGTTCTTATCATAAAGCAGTGCATACCTGTTCTTTCATTCAATATAACAAACTCCATATCCACTAAGTGCAAAAAGGGGTGGGGAACCCAGGAACTAATTTATATAGTGAGTAAAGCATAGTAAATATTTATATTTCGATGTTTTTGCTTAGTATGTTTATTNGAATATAATTGTCAAGGCTGTTGCTGTATTGTTTGTTTATATTAGTGAAGAAAATAATATTTTAGCCACCCATATTTATTGGATTACTACTGAATTCTCCAACCACCTGGAAAACATTTATAAAACCTTTATCATATTAACCATGCCTTAAAACACAATTTAGCTGCAACTCGGGTGTGGATTGACCATGTTCAGGGCAATGGGTTAGTATTCTCAAAGCTCACTATCAGGTTCATGTCCACTTTTAAACAATTAATTANTTTTAAAAAATTAATTAAATCATCAACTGTTAATATAAAATAAAAAGAACATCCCTTTATTTCTGTAGCATAATGATAAAGCTGTAGCCTAGCATTAATTATATCCCATATAGCAAATTATGAAAAATAGCAATTCCCTGAAGTCTTTATCAAAGCATAACACAACATCTCACAAAGGAATAATATATTATTCCATTTCATCTGGCAGACTCCCATGCCTCACCCCTCACATATTGCAACGTGTCCTATAACCTTCTCTTAGCTGTTTGTTTATTTGTGCTTTTGTTTAGTTGGTTTTGGGTCTTTTTTGGAGTTTTTTTTTAGCAACCCCTTTTCAATTGCTGACTATACATCCAATTTAGAACCGCAAGAATGGTATTTGGTGGCTCAGTTTGGAGCTTACATCTATCTCCATAGCAGTGAATAAGGTAACTTCCCTTTCTTAGTGCCACCTTTCCTCAGGAACGTATTTTGGTTGTCTACAAAGATAACACTCATGCACTAAAAGCAAAAATAAAACCACATAATAAAACAAGCCACTGATGTCAGCTGATTGAAAATATTTTTTTTCTCGTTTTGCTTTTTTTATTCTCATATTTTCAACTTGTACAAATTTAAACCCTGCCCCCCCCCNTGTACAAATTTAAAACCTGCCTCCCCCCCCGCATCTCCTTCATGGCTGATTAAAATTTGGGTGGTTCTCCTTTCAGAAAACCATGCCCTATGGTGTTTTTTTTTTATTTTCTCTGTGTTTAGTCTAAGAAAAGGAAATTTGACTGAAAGGATAAGACCAAATTTTTTTTTCCTATTTTTGAAGTTGAATTTCATACTTCTAGGCTAATTGTGCTAAAGAGTCAGGACCAGCTTGGTCTAACCATCAGGTGGTTTGGAAATCTTTAGAGTGTTAGCAAAATCAAATTCAGAGAAATTGAAAACATTCCTTTAAATAAAAAATCTTAGTATTTGAGGAGAAATACTCTTCTTGCTGGAAAAGCTAGACTGTGCTTCTGCTCTTGGTGATGTATTTCTGACTGATAGGAACAGCAGATGGGCTCCAGTGGTGTGTCCTTGCTAGAAAGGGTTTGGTAAGCACAATGGCACATCCAATGCCATTTTTACAACTGTCTTATACAGACTGCCAAGGGCAGTGCCCGTCTCACTGTTGCTGTAACTGAACAGATCACTGAGATCTTGAAGCAATTTTTTCAGGAAAGAGAATGATCAATCCAGAAAAATGTATTTCCATGGCAGAGAACATAATAGAAATGGCGTCTTCTTATTCTCTTTTCCCTCTCTTGAGAGAGGTGAGTGAGAATCGAGTTACTCAAATATTATTTTCATGCTTTTTTTTCCAAGCAGGATACAGCATGGGAGAATGGGAAAATCAGCAGATTGTGACAAGTTTTGGAAGAAATATTTATGATATGCATAGAGATAAAAATCAGAAGAAAGCTAAAGCAGTGAAGTGAAATATGAAAGGAGAGGTGAAAAGGTGGAGTAGAAAAGGGTCTGAAGAGACAGAGGAGATTAAGATTTTTTAGAAAGAGACTAGAAGAACAAATAAGCATGTTGGGTAGAATAACTACATGGTACAGAAGGTTAGAGTTTACCTGGGGTAAGGAGCCAGAACGCAGGATGAGGAGGAGATAAATGTTGTTGCTGAGGAGACTGAAAAGAAATAGGCTGATGTTGAAAGAAAATATTCTAGTAGGTACTTATTAAAGTTACATACAGTATACATGTTTTCTATTGTCATCATTCTGCATTGCTGTCTTTATTAAGTGAAAGTAAAGGAAATTGTGTAGCAGGAAAGGTGGGATACAGCAGAACTCTCAGAGACAGGAAAGGAATTGGGGAGGAAAAGGGAAAACAAAGCAGAAACTAAGGAAAAGGTGATAGGATGAGAAGAATGAGGATGAAGAGCAGAATTCAAGAACTGAGAGAGAGAACAAGAAGGGGTAACTTCTAGGAACAGCAACAAAATCCACTTTATGCATACAAACATTGGCTTTAATGATCATCCTAGTATGCACATGCATACTTTGCATACTTTGCATACTTTGCATTTATGCATTATTGTGTATTATTGTAAAAGTATGTGTTCACTGTAATAACTTGAAAGTTTTGAAGGTTATTACAGGGAAAACTAGGAGATGATAGTGTGATATATAGAGTTTTCTATCCATGCAAGCTGCCACCTGGAAAACAGCTCGTGGAGAGTGTTGTTTTTCCCTTCATGGCTGGCAGTTGCCTTTGTTCAAATAAGCCCAGAAATGTTTGCAATAAAGGCAGAAATACCCTCCAAGAATTTACAGAAAGATACTCAGTAAATCAGTCAAGCCTCAACATCAGCAACCACAAACAAAGGGTACCAGAAGATTCCTCTTAAACAGGAAGAAAGATACGTTTTGATACTGAGGTTGCTTTCTTAAAAATTCTGAGTGAATAAAGTAGTCTTGACAGAAAGTTCCCAGTTATGGATTACCTATAAAAAGAATAAAAGAGATGAACATTGGAGGTTTTTCATGGCTGTAAACAAATAATTTGTGAGCACACTGTGCTCAGACCACAAATAGAAGCAGGAATTAGAAGTGCCCCTAGCTGACCAGCATATACATATATCATTGGTCTGGTGTAATGAAGATTACCTGATAAAGATCACAATATGACAGTTTTCCTTTTGCATTGGCTGCTGAACAGCCAGAAACTGTTTTCTGCGGCCAGCCAACTATTGATCCAACTCCCTCCTGTCAGTGATGCAGTTAATGGGAATTCCACAGGCAAATAAAAGCTACATTTTGTCTTCATTTTCATCTGAAATATGAGCTGGTCCTTTGTACTCTAGACAGTCATTTATTACTCATTTTCCTTTATTGATGTTTATGAGCTGAAGCATAAAATGATTCTCAAATGTAGTTTAATTGAGGCAGCAGTTGACACTGTGACCATGATTACTGCTGCACCATCAGCTGCATTAAATCCATGAATCAAGGTTTGCTTTTCATTGGTCTTTGAGGCAGCATACGGTAGAAAGTATCCTTAAAATGCAACTGTGCTGTAGCTGGAGAAATATGTCGATTTGTCTTCATAGGGACTGAGGGGGAAAAAAGTGCCCAAAGTCCTTAGCAAACAGCAACAGAGCAGTAAAGTGTTTCTTATTACTTTACATTCAAAGACTCCTACCATTCCCCTACCCTGGGTCGTAAAAGTTATTATGTAAAATAGTCTTTCTTGTATGCTTTTTTAATATTTTTCTCACTGAATTATGAGCAACAAAATGAATAGAAGGAAGAGCTGCCATACACAGCGAGAGGGGAAGCCAAGACACTCAATTCATTTGTAAAATGGTAAGGACAATCAATACTGTGGGGAAGTATTTTTTATATGCAGTTATTAACTCATAAGCTACAGTATATCTCATCTCATTTCAACAACAGCTGAGGTCTCCATTTCCCCCTGGAGACCCCTGCAGGTCCCATTATGAGAATCATAAATAATATGTGCTAATGAGATATGAATTGATTATGTTGGAAAAGCTGACATTTTCATCCATCATTCTAAATGATGTTTAACAATGGATTACCAGCCAGTAATTCCTCTGATATGAGATTAAATAAAATAGCAGGCTGTTTCAGCAGGCTAGCTCAAGGAGATGGCAATAAATCTGCTCAATTACTGTATTACCAATCCGTTTTTCACTGCTAAGGATATTATTATTTCATTTAGACTTGTTCATGCATCATAGATTATTTTATTTCAGTCAGTCAATGGGAGAAACTGCAGTATTTTATTCACTGAGCTGCAAAGAACTGGGCTTTGATAGAGTACAGTATGTGCAGCTCAGTGGGCCTCCAGCGGATAGAAGAAATGCTACTGAGCTCCTATCAGATCAAAAATACATTGTGAAATCCACATTTCAGGAACCAGCATTTTGTTTTCAACCTAATTTACTTTGCTTATCTGAAAAGTCTCAACCGAAGGATACTGCCTAAAAAGCTGATCAATTGAAACAAAATTATTGGCTCCTCTAAGATGATTTGTACTTCACCTCGGTCCTGTAGTATATTGAGAATTAGATCATTCAGACTATCCTTTGGCCTGGCAAATTAGATTGCAAATAACTGTAATGCAAAGTTTATTAACAAATGTCTATCATAGAGTTATTTCCTTTGCCAGCCTGATCTCACAGTCTTGACAAGCTCCCCTTCCTTGCAACACTGTCTAATGCTTTGCACTTCATTCAGCACCCATTGTAGAAACCCAACACAGAGTTTTTAGTAACTGCAGCATATACTGAATAGCCTAGGGCATTCCCAGTGTCCAGCCAAGGCACTTGGATATGGGAGATCTTGAGTTTTACCCATCTGCCCTGGTCTGCAAATTGGTGCAGCAGCAGGTGGTTTGTGGCCAGCACAACACTCCTACATCACCAATGAGCCCTGTTATTTTACCAGCTGCTTTTCTGTAAAAGAAGAAGAAAAGATTGACATGATTATTTCTCCCCTCTCCAAACACTGGGAAGGCCACAGCCTTGCAATGCAAGCAGTAATCCATTCCTTGCAGAGAGGTACCTACCCCAAATCTGCTGCTTAGGTTCCTCTCCACAGACCCTGCCCCTTTCCTCTACTGATGGGATGTCTCAGAGGAAAATAAGGTAGAGTTCTCTTCAAAATCAGGACTTCAGGCTCAATTATACTTTGAGGAAAGTCTGTATGAAGAGCAGCAGTTAGGTGGGAGAGGAGAAGTGCATGGAACAGAGTTTATTATTCTTACAGTTTTATCACTCAAGGGTCAGCTGAGAAGTGACAGGTGCTGAGGTGCAATGGAAAATATGCTCCAGTAGTAAGTTTTGTCCTTGAATTACTGTTTCTCAATCCAGCAGAAAAACTTACCTAACAGACACGTTGCAGAATATTGTACCTCTGGAAGCATAACTCTGTGTATAAATGCAGTGCTGGACTCCAACTCAGCACTAAGGGAGGCAGTAAGGGGGTAAGTGTGGGTAGACCGTTGAAGAAAAAATTTGGCTCTCAGACAAATAAGCAACAAGAACTGCAGGAATTTTTTTGGGAAGAAGTAGAGGCAAACCTGAAGTGTCATTATGCCTCTGAGTTGGCTAACATTACCCATTAAAAATGGGTATAGTTGAATTAGAGAACAGACCTGGAAAGATGACAGGGATCATATAGATATGGAAATACTTGTGTGCTAAGAGTACTGAATAGAATAAACCTCTTGAATTTGGAAAAGATTTCTTAAAGAGAAAGAAGATATTGTAAATCTAGAACAGAGGAAGTTTTTAAAAATATTGATCAAAAAATAGGTCATTCAAAGAAATGGTTGAGCAATTTTCAAAGAACCAAATCAGTAAAAAAACCTCCCAGATTTAGATTGTAGTTTTCATCTATTGTTTTCTGTATATCAAAATGTAACAGATATTAAATTATTCAATGAATAGTATTTCCATTATGTCTTAAGTACAAAAAAATCAATGTAAAATAAAGGTATTTCCATAACAGAATAATATCTGAATCTTCGAAGATAATATCTTAGTTTTCTCATAAGGATCATATGAATGAAATAACATCTGTAGCATGCCTATGAGTTCTGTTTCACAGTACTAACACACTAGATAATAAGGAAATTTTGTCATCAGACTTCCTTGCTGATACCTGCTTCTGTTTTCCCTGCATAAGGACTACTGCTTCTTTCTTATGTGCTTTACCCCAACTTGAATATAATTTTATCAACCTGTCCAGATTTTTGCTCTGTGACCAGATTTTTGATACATGGGTGCAAGGCACAGAGCCTGCATAGCAACTGGCATTTTTGCAATAACATCTTGGGGTAAGTGCAGGATATTTGAAAAACTATTTATGAGGGATTTGTTTGTTTGGGTTTGTTTTATTTTTTTTAAAAAATCTAGTTTTGTATTTCAATATCCAGTGCTTCCATAAGAATAGGTTAACATTAAAAAGTTTCAGGGCTTTGAAAACTGGCAGGTTTTCTATCCAGTAGGAAAGACCTATCCCTGTACTGTCTTATTATAGTTGAATGCTGACATAGTGACTGCTAATGTGATTAACTGTATTAACTATTCTGAAAAGATAGTAATAATTGCCATTTAGGCTGAAGACTTTACTAGAGTTGTACATCCTCAAACTGTCAAGATGTTTACACTTAAGTCAGTCACATTTCACTAGGCAATGTCATGCTGGCACCTAAATTTCAGGGATTTTCTGTAAAAGTATGTTTTTAGGGATGACTTTATTAATTTTCACTATTATTGTTATTTTAAGGTAAGATGCTATTTTCAATTTATGCATTTTGAAGTTCAAGAGACAGGAGAAGCAGAAGAGGTTTTTGGCACTCAGTAGCCTCCCCAGGATGGATATAGTAGTCAGTGAACCTTAAGAAATTAATCTTGAGCCTCTATGAAGTAAAATCTTGTAATTCTCAGAACAGAGTCTTGGGGTACTACAGAGTGTTCTGTCTTTCAGTCAGAGAGAAAGAAATAATTTCTGCCACAGGAAAACTGATTGGGTTCTAAGGTTGAATGTATAAAAGTACAAATCCTATAACTCAAGACCTGAACTTTCATAGTGAGTTCTATGATGGCAACGGTAGAGTTTAAAAATCTTAATGGCATAAAACATCATGGTGAATCTCAAGCCATACTGCAAAATTCCTGCCTATTTTCACTGAGAACTCTCTCTTATGTATAGTTTAAAAGTAGGTGACATATTGTCATGAATAAATGTGCAAAAATGTGATGTGTCATGTCCTGGAAAGATGATTCTCCAAGCTAACTGCATATGAACTAATTATTTCATCAATTTTGAGAGGTTTTTTTGTAAAGCCTGAACTAATACAAACAGTGAAGTGGTAAATCAGGATATATAATTTTGATGGAGATATGAGCAAATCAAGTTGTGATATTTGAGGTTTAGTCACTCAGAGCTGAGCTGGCCTGTGAACGTGGTGCAACTGAAGGCCTTTACAACAATTAGAGCACTGAATTAGAGGCAGAATCTGCCTCTAATGTATCTCTAAGACCTTTGATTCCAAAATTGCATGATCATGCTGTTTAAAGCGTGCCTGATACAGTGCCACAGAATAAAACCCCTTAGATAGTTGTGGGCAAAAAATATGTATACAATGTGAGAATGTAAAAAAAAGTCAAATGACAGAGTCCCTGGAGATTAAACACAAATCCCATAATTTCACAGGATTCATAACTGATCCCAGTGGCTATAAGCAATGGCTTATATGATGGAACTATTTGAATATTTAAATATTTTCCATCTGCCTGAACAACAACTGTGTTTAAAAGATGCCAAATACTATTTATTATTATAGTTTAAACTGGAGATGGAATTTGTAAACACTAAGAGTGACTCCAAGTATGTTACAAGCCAAGTTTCCTCATGGTCTTAATGGGTAACTTATTTTTAAGGAAATTTTGCATTGAGATTGTGAGTTCTTTCAGCAATTTGGTGTAAACAAGCACAGGATATTAATGTTATCAGCCAAATGCCTCAGCAATGGTGTTTTCTTAGTAAGAATGTGAATATTTCTACTAAAACTCAGAGGTCCTTACTAGTGGTATGGGAACTACAGACACTGCACCAGCAAAAGCAAATCTTGGGTCTGTGGAGGTCGTAACAATGATATTCATGCTTTTCCTCAGTGTTTATGCATAGCTGTATAATGTTCATCAGTTCATGCCTTCTTGCAATCATTTCAAGCACTTTCAGGGTTTTGTAAATCAAGAAACGCAAGTCTTGAATACCAGAAATGGATTAATTGGCACATACGTTTGGTTCTTTTTTTTTTTCATTTATCAATTTTTCTTCCACATTTTAAGCTTGAGAAGCTCATCCACGTGGATGCATGGCTGGATATTTAAAATGTTTTCATTTAGCCCCCACTTCTAGTGACAATAATTCACCACCTTCTGGGATGAGGAAATAAAATTTTTCAATTTTTCAGTCCTTCCAGTCATCCTAAAACTGAGATGTGCCTGCTCACATCCCTTGCACTCTTCACCAGACCTCTGAGCAACTCCTCAGCTCCATGAACCTCTGTCTGTCTCCCCTTCTGAAAGTCTTCTCCCACAGCAGCAGGATCAGAGGCAGGCTGCTGTGTGACAGATGTTGCTGTGTCACCTCCTTCTCCTGGCTGCAAGGGAACTCCAAGGACTCTGCAGTAACTTCTGCAACTGATTCACCTCCAAAGCAGCACAGGAGATGCTGAGTGGGAAGGCTGAATTTCTTGCAACAGGTATTTATTTGTCCCTCGACTGCTCACTGTAAACAGACACACTCAAAAAGAATGAAACTTTAAAGCAGGGAAAACTACTAGTATTTTATGACCAACAATATTAAGCTTTTCTCACCTCTCTTTCTTGCTTCCAGAATATATTGGTCTGCTAGAATTGCTCTGTTACATAAAGGAGTTATTAAGGATTTTGGAGATTTTCTGCAATAAGATTTGTGGGAATCCATTCCTGATGTAAAAGTTGATCCTAGCTGATCAGACGTTTCACTGAGCAACTGGTTCCTGTGGCCTGAAGGCCAGACTGTCATACCTATTTTCCTCTTTTAAATTAGTATATTATGAGTGTGTTAAAAGACTGTATTAATTAACCTTAAATTCTGTAATTCTGATAAAAGACTGTTTTAGTAATAGCAGCTGTTACAAGTATCCAGCCAATAAAGCACGGTGAAATCACAGATATAAAGGAGTCATATCCCTGAATTAAAGACTATCTTAAAAACAGAAAGAAAAAAAAAATTCAGAGTTATTGCACAACCTACAAAAAAAAATTCTTCACAGTTCAGTGATAATTCTTGGCTAGCACAGTCATCAATATCAGATTTACAATAAAACATCTGGGGAGCACATGCAGAAATAAACGTATTCAAGCAGAAAGGGAGTGATTTGTGAAGGTACTCTGTCATCCAGTCCCAAAACTGGGTTGATTTGTGGTATCATTTTATTTCTTGCTTGCTTGCTTTCTTTTACACAACTGAAAGTTGGTTCAGAAGTGTAGAGATGGGGTAGAGGTCACAGATCATATTACCTTTCCCATTCACATATTTTGTGTCCAGAACTGAGAGGAAAAAAAAAAAAAGTGCAAAAAATACAAGGTTAAAATTTTCACATATATACCAAGGATACTATTTTTCATGAAGAACTTAATTTTGATTCCCCATCTTCCTTCCCTTTCCCTGGCAGAACCGTGGCATTTGAGTGTGACAGCCGCCACGTGTATTTGACGGGGCTCTGAACTCGTGCCTTCCCCTTGCATCTGTTTCTGTAAACACGTGTGAATAGTCGTCCTCCTGTGCCTTGTGCTGAGCAAGCCTTGCTTTTCTTGGAGCCTGGCCAGCAGCTGATGGCAAGGCAGCATGTGTGGATCCGTGTGCACCGTGTGCCCCCAGCTCACCCCAAGGCTGCAGCCCTTGGCCACGCGCCTTCCCCTTCGGGCGCCTGGGGCCGTATCCACTTCTCCTGCTGCAAGGCAGGCTTTCACTTTCCAGAGGATGGAGAAAGCTGCAGGGGTATCACAGTTACAGGGCATTTGGTAGCATTACCATAATATTAAAGCCCTGTAGCTTTCTGACTCAAAATAAGTTTCACTTGCTTGGAATTCCTCTTGAAATCCTAAATGCATGTGCGCGCGTGCGTGTGTGTGTGTAAAATCCATGTTTTATCTAGTTAGCATTGCTGGTTATGCTTTTTCTCCATTACTGTGATTTTACAGAATGAAATGCTGCAAAAAAATAAAAGGGCTAATTTAAGAGCAAATCCACCCTAAAAAGTAAAAATCAATCTCTCTCTCTTTGCACAGAGAGCCCAAGGGAATAGAATACTAGGAATCATGGGTATCTTGCTTCTAGTTTTTGATGTATGTTCTGATGCAAAAGATTAATGGTTTTCTCTTGAGGATAAAGGATTGCAAGGTCCGAACAGCCAGAAGTTTGTGTGTCTATTTATCTAATGGCAAAGAGTACAGAAGTCAGCAATGGGCACCTTTTCCTTGACAACAAATGACAAGTAAGCCATTGAACCACAATGCTACCATTGTTTAACTCCTTCTGAAGGTAATTTATAGAAGGCAGAATAAAAATGGAGAACATTATACTTTCTGCTGAGTCAACCCAAATTTGATCCAGGAAGCTCTAACTAAATACTTTTTTAAAGTCCTAATGAGTAATCAAATAAAATTAAAAATGATTAAAATTAAATGATTAAAAATGTGATTAAAATGTGTTGCTAAGGCCAAATAGACTGCTGCTCTACTTGTCATCCCTGGGCTTTGTTCCTTTTCCCCTTGTTACACATTGATCCTTCTCAGAAACTATAGGAGAATGCCAAAAGTCTATCATTATTTGGCTGCCACACAAAAGCAATGAACAAACCAAGGCACCATGACTTCCTGGAGCAGTGACTGTGGATGGTCTGAGGTAATGGGTAATCCTTTCCCTTGCACATTACTGGGTGGTTATAAGAGTATTTTCTATACCAACACTTCCATCTGTTACAACCGTTATTCATGCAGATAGTTCTGCAATTTGCTTTTCAAACATGCTCAAGTCAGTGAGTAGCTAAAAAATACCTGAATAAACTATAGCAGATTTGTCTTGAGAAAAGCAATCAAATTTATGGTAGGGATTTTAAAAAGAAGAAAGATCTGCAAGGCAAATAATTTCTATAATATTTATTGCAGTCAAACTGTGTATCTAGCCCTAATATTCTGTTTGTGAGAGCATTAGCAAAATCATAATCTGAAACTGTGTAATGGTGAGATTAAAATTTTAAACATTCTAGTGACCCACACAAATTAAAAAAAAAAAAAAAAGAAAAAACCATTTCTGCAGTATTTGGTACCTGTTGCTAGAACTGCCTTTGGTGTAAGTTAAACACCAGCACCAATGACCAAACCATCTGTCAAAGAGCAGCAGAATGGAGCAGTCCTAGTCAGGATATTAAACTCATGAGCTCTCAGTGGATGCCCAAACACAGCCTGGCACTAACTCAGAAGAGCTGTACAATTCTGTCTATAGTGTCTGTACATGGAAAAAATTGCAATTCTAAAAAATTCTGCCTTACATAAATGAGAAATGATCTACTCAAACCCAAGGCTGATATGCTACATTTCCTTTGTAATATTAACTTGAAAATCATGGCATGTTTATTTAATCTCTACCCAGCAATTAAAATAAAAATTAAATAGAAATATCCTTTCCCCTCTTACAGACAAAATACATTTACTTGAAACATAGATACTAGGACCTGTGCACATTTTATTAAATCGCCTTCAAAAGAGTCAAAAGGGAACACTTATCGATAAATCAAGTTCCTGCCCTGATAAATTCTGGAAAACATCTGTAATCATTGAAATTCTCATTTTTACTTCTGGTAAGATGATATGCTGTATCTAAACCAGTAAAGTGGTTGTTCATTGTATGTGCTACTTTCACAGTGAGAGTGAAAGCTGAGGGAAGAGCCTCAGTTTGAGATCAGAGCTGTCCGAGTATGGAAATTGCTTATCTTGCATATTATATTTGTTTGATCCCCTTAAGCTGTTTGACCTGTCATTTTATTCTGTGGTGGGAACCTCTTTCCCAATGTTACCCTAGTAATCATCATTTTCTGATTTGAATAACAATGCCAGCTCAGCATTGTGAGGAATTGCATACACCTATTCACTTGTGCATTGCAAACTCTTTTCCTGTGATTCACAACAAAGTGTGGTAATTAATCTGGTTTAGGCAGCTCTAGGAATATATCATCAAACCCAGGAAAACGGAAAAGAGCAAATAGATGACAATCTAGCCTTTAGCTCATTTTTATGGAGATGGAAGTGGACCATAGCAAAGGTCAAATTCAAGGTCAAGACGGAGACCATTGAAGAAGCTCTGATGGGGCTGGTTCTTCCTGCAGGTCCATTCAATCTAACCAGCCAGGTGTATAAATAGAACCCTTCAGCCACTGGCCCAACCAGCCTCTTCACATCACAATCAGCAGACAAGCACAAGCAATTTACTGCTGAGATCATTTCAGAGATACGCTACAAAAGGCACAACATAAGTTGTTAAACTGAAGAGTTAAACTGGAAAAAACTTTGGCTAGAAAAATATTATCTGCTTTTTCTAGGCAATCACTAGTGTTAAATTAATGGCTCTTATTAAGATTTGTTTATACATCAAATAGCAATTTAATAACTAGTTAGGTCAGACTTCTAATTATTATCTATTTTTACTTTATATATGTTTCATAACTAGATTTGTAGGTGTAAAATTTTATCCAGCAACTTTAGATGGTAAAAATTAATTGCAGGCTGCTAATTCAGTAATGATTTGAGCTGGGAATTTTTTATACTAACTATTTTATTACATTAATGGTCCAATCCCGCTGCTACCAAAATTAATAGGAAAATCTCCTACTGATTTCAGTGAATTCAGGTTGTAGCCCAAATTGTAAATAGTAGCTTACAAAGAAGGCAATGTAGTGAATGGCAGACCAACTTATCAACAAAAATCTCTTTCAGTAATAATATGATCTGTTGTGTTTATATATTATAACTTCAAATTCTGACTTCTAGCCATGATGCTTTCAAGATTGTTGTCTTAGCTGAAATAGAGAGGAAAAGAGTTATTCAAAATTATGCAGTCAAATCTAGTCAAGGTCGTATTTCACTGTGTGATAATAAATGTTTAAAACAATTCATGGTGTATTAAACCAAGAGGGTAAGTTATAAAAGTGGTATTATTTCAAGTTGGAAGTTAGTGCAGATGTTAGTCAGGTAAGTGCAGGACTTCTAATGGTGCTTAACAGTGCCACTATAATTAACAATCAATTGTTGTTTCCAAACATTTTTAGAGATTTAGTACACAACTGTTCAAAAATGGAAACAAGATGATGTCTTGCAGGTGTATTTTTAAAACAAATATATTCATTGAATTTTTAAAGTAGTTTAAATCCGTCACTTATGATTGTGGGGGAGAGCACTCCTGAGTTTTTGAGCAACTTCTTCAGTCATTTCAGTTTTTTTCCTCTTCTTGTTCTTCATGTAACTCTACATTTGAGTAATGCCTATGTTTGAACATCCAATGAAACAGCAAATGGTTTTGTATCATTTTCCCTGCTACCAATGTTAAAGGAATGATCATCAGGCATTCTGTTTCCTGCTATCATGTATGGAACAAAAGCTTAATTTTCAGACAGCTTTTTTTCCTCACAAACACTTATTTCTATTTCTTTGTACATGTACTTGTCCATATAGAAAATTTCTTATAGATGGCCTGAGTATACAGTAGGTGACAATACTATTTTTAATTACTTAGAATGCTTAAATGACAGCTTCAGTGGGTTCAAATGGTGAAGTTTTATAGCTGTTTCCTAAAATTAAGACTGAACATCTACACTGCAGGATGTGAGTATTCTGTTCTTAGGTTCAAATACTATCCTCATTTAGGTGTATCTGAGCTCCCTCCAGTAGTGCATTAAGCAATCTGACTTAACATCTATCACATGTAGTTCAGGCACTCTCTCATCTCCACCCCAGGGAGAGAACTGTGTGCCTAGTGGCGTGTTTTGTTTTTATTTTAAATGTCCAAGGAAAGTGGGTAGTGTTAATGGCATCAGACATCCATTTCCTTGCAATTAGCTGTCTGTGTTGTCACAATGCCCTGCTGCCTTTAAATGCTGTGGGCGAGGGAAGAGAGAGAGAAAAAGGATGTGTTCATCAAATTTCATTTCAGTCCCATTTGAAACCCTCCCCCCACATTTTTTTTTTAATTTAGAGATATGCTCTAGAGCTACATGTAATATTTTTTTTTTTTTCCAAAAAATATTTTTCCACAAAATGTAGATTCATTCAGGGTGCCTGGGATATTTTGCAAATTCATGCTGAACTATTTTTGATTAGTAAAAACTTGGCAAAGAATAGCCTTTGTATTTTCAATAGAATCTGTTTATATTTAAAATATCAGTTTTGTAAGGCAAGAGAAAACAGTGTGACTCCTGCAATTTCCTCCAGTGTGGAGACTGGGTGTAATCAAACAGATGGTTTTCTAAAAGGATGCAGTAGAAGAGCAGCATCTCCCAGCTGGCTGAGGCATAGCCATTTCAGAGTCATGTAGATTCAGTGGGATATGGCTCAGGCATGCAGAGGGTCCCCTTTTCCCACTCATTTTGATGGTTTTCAGAGTACCTCTTGCTGCTTGTCTTCTTTCAATAATGCTTTTGCCTGTAGTATAATTAATTACTCTTGTAAATGTTCTGAATTTTAATTCTTTACTGTATTCATTTTCTCATTGTTTCACTGTGCATTTTTTACCTTTTGCACTTGTAACTTTGGCCTTTGCCAGAGCATGTGTCCCAAATAGGCACATGTGATTTAACCCACTGTGCTGCCAGGAATGTACCAGTCTGTGGGCTTGTAATTCATGTGCAGAGTGTTTTCTGACACCTGCTGGGGGCTCTTCATTGGCAAAGAGCTCAGAGGAGCAGAGGGCACACCTCAACAGCCTTGTGTTTCTAATAGAACTAAGTCCTTGGCAATGTTTATATACAGTTATCTACTTTTTTTTCTCCTTTCCTGATTATATGGAAGCTCTTTAGAAAAAGCATTTTGATTGCACCAAAGTGTAGCTATTATAATTGTGCACAAGAACTGGGGGGGCAGCATATAATGATAGATATTTTTCATCATGGATGAGCTGCAATCATCACAGTATGCACTTCCTCTCATCTATATAGCATGGGGAAGCTCACTGTGTAAATTCTAAGATGGTATATTAAAAGGAAATATTTAGGGATGTAGCAGTCGATGAAAAATAAATTGGAAGTATGCTGAGTTAACGAGGGAATGACTTGCAGCTCTTTTAAGTGTGACATGTTTTCAAAGAAAGCTGCCATGAAACAACCTTTCAGCCAGAAATTTAAATGTAGGTTTATAGTCTGTGGTGTTGTAAACAAAGGCTGTGTTTAAAGTGGGACCCTGAGAGCATCTAAGTTTCTGAGTCTCCCATTCTCTCCTATTGCTGCATGCCAAGCTTGTATTCAGGAGGCTCCAACTATGCAGCATCCACTTGCTTGTGATCTCTTTGGAGAAGGTATCAGAGGTAGAGGGGAAAGAAGAAGTGGAATTTCTTTCCTGGATGGTCTCTTGGGCCCAAGCAGTGCAGGGATTTAAATACTTCAGCTTCTCAAGGCTTGTCTTTTAAATGAAGCCAGAAGTGGTTACCAGCTCTTCGTGATATGGGTTGCACTGGTCTGTTTAAAGATCCTGTTCTGGCTCCCTGACTCCTGGCACTGTGTCTTTCAGAGGACAGGGAGAGAGTGCTGGTTTTCTGTTTTGTAAATGAAATGGAACAGGGCTTTCACAGCTTGAGCAGGGCATGAAGGCCAGGAAAGGCTTGGTACAGACCCATTTAACTGAGTTATTTTCTTGTTCTGGCATGCTTTGGGCTTGGTATCTTTTGGCAGTATCACATGCAGCTCTCAGGAGAGCCAGAGCTGGAGTCCAAGATTTAAAACATTAATTCTGCCTTTAGGGAAGGTGACTGGTATACCAGGGCCACAGCACTGCAGTAGTTGTAAGTGGACACTTGAATCCAAAATTACTCAGCACTAAGAAATCTGTATTAGAATGGCCAAGCTCCTGACATGCTCCAGTCCATGGTGTTCTATGTCTCTTGGCTGAGCTGCAGGGCATCTGCCTCTGCTCATCCATCTTCCTTCTTAAAGGGAGTAGCACACCTTAAAGAGCTCCTCCCATCCAGCTGCAGGGGGGTGGAACTCCTCCTGTCCTAACAGGAGACCTGTCTGCCAGGAGCTGCAGCAGAACAGCTGTGCTCTCAGCCTGGAGCTCCTGACACATTAGACTGGAAATTTTGGTGGTGCTAGGGACAAGAGTAAGGACTGTTAGTCCTCTGGTTCCTCCCAGGTATTGATCTCAGCACAGCAGCTGAAGTATCATCCACTATGAAGTTACAGATTTCAGAAGAAAGCTGAAATTCCCTCCCAGACCACTTGCACCAGAGACTATCAGCATCACCATTTTGTGGGGGGGAGGGGTGAGGAGGAAGAGCTACTTCAATATTTTGAAAGGTTAAAAGGTTGCTGGTGGCTCTGGCTCTGAACACACATTGGTATTTAGACACAAACTAAAGGCAGTCCAGAAAACCCAGTGTACTCTGAGGGACAGCAGATTTTGATTCCTTCACCTGGAATTCAAACAAGCAGCCTTCACATCCCTGAAAAGTTGCCTGAATCCCACAGTATTATATTATACTGGTCTTAGATAGTCAGCTATTGCAGAAATCTAAAATAATCTAAATCTAAATAAATTCACAGGCCAGTAAAGGAGATTGAAAAGTATGTTGATATCATTTTTTCACATAGCCCCTCTTTGCTCAATGAAAGAATTGGAGACCAGTCACTGACACTTTTTAACATATTACTTATCCAGTGATAAATGTAAAATGTAGAAACAGACCAGAAAGTAACTAAGAACCTGAGTTCCTTTGTCACTAATCAAATGCTACTCTTTCCACTTAGGTTTTCTTTTTTTCTTTCTTACCCTTTTTTCACAATATTCTTCAGCCATAGTCTGTACAGTAGAATACATTCAACTAAAAAGATAGCCACAGTTTAGTGTCTAGAAGACAAAATATGAATGTAAGTGTTAAGGATCTGTACGAAAACCCACTTTCACCTCCTGCTACTCTAAAGAGTAGAAATAGACGTCAGTTCTGCTGCTTTGGAAAAAAGAAACAACTTCCACTGTATTTTGGGTAGTCTGAACTTGGTCATATTTAGTCATACTCTGGGAGTAGCAACTAAGCAAACCTATCAGAAGTGAGGGGAGCACCTTTCTCTCAGATTCTCCCTGGCTTTTGACTCTATGCTGTTGCATCCTAAACTAAAATCCTTCATTAGGCTTTTAAGTCCTGTTACGGAAACGGACCCGAAGTTATGGTAATAAGTGGTGTGGACTAGTATCTGTGGAGTGAAACAATTTGTGCTGAGGATGTCATGTCTGTTTTATATACCTTTGATGGATTTTTGCTTTGGTCACAGTCCCATGGGCTGAAATCCTATTTGCATTTAGACTGCATGAGGTGCCCTCGTTGAGCACATCTTAAAGCTTAGTTTCATCTGAAAGAGGCCTCGTTCCTGTGTTCAGGGAATGCTCCAGAGTGCAGGCAGATGCCTGGTGAGGGTGCAGTAGGGGGATTCAGCACAAAAGCACATTCCTCATCCAAGCTCAAACACAGATACACTCAGCATAAGATAATGCACAAACAAGCACTGGCAAAATTTGAAGTACTTAAACAATGTATGCATATAATCTCAAAAATTCCAGTAGCAGTCACATGGCCAATGCATGCAGGTGCTTCTTTAAGCACAGTGGTATTTTTAGAAAATCATAATTTCCCATATGTAATCTGTTACGGAGGAGATTTTGAACTAAAGTCCTAATCCAATATCCGAATTTAACTACAAGAATATTCTTGCTTATTTGGTTTTCAGTTTTGAACCTTACAACCTGGGTCTCAGCAAATGTTCCAGATTTCTTTCTTTCTTTGATTGCACCAAAGTGTTGGTATTATAATTGTGCACAAGAACTGGGGGGTTATTTTCTCTTTCTTTCTTTCTTTCTTCCTTTCTTCCTTTCTCTTTCTTTCTTTCTTTCTTCCTTTCTTCCTTTCTCTTTCTTTCTTTCTTTCTTCCTTTCTTCCTTTCTCTTTCTTTCTTTCTTTCTTCCTTTCTTCCTTTCTCTTTCTTTCTTTCTTTCTTCCTTTCTTCCTTTCTCTTTCTTTCTTTCTTTCTTCCTTTCTTCCTTTCTCTTTCTTTCTTTCTTTCTCTCTCTTTCTTTCTCTTTCTTTCCTGCCTTCCCCAGTTTCCATTCCAGTGAAAGTTTTCCATATTGTCTTTAGGTCTATGATGATTAAATTCTTAAAGAAAGGACAAGAATTACACAGTATAGTTCTGATTTTTTCCTATCTTGTCTTCAATCATTTCTCTGCTGAATTTTTTGATATAGACTCCATCTTTTTTTGACAATGTCCAGTAGACTTATAGGTTTCCTAATAAGCAATGGGACAACTAGATTGAAGGAAGAGAAGAAGCTTGCAGCTGAGGCTGAAATTGCTTAAGTTTAGCAACTAGTTGTTTTCTTGAAAGACTGATAAAATTTGGAATTTAAACTATTCATGTTTTCAGTACATTGGAATGGTTCTTGGTGTGTTTTTAATTAAAAATGAAAAAATCATTATATTAGCTAATTCTTGGATGTAATTTACCTAAAATATCTAGGATTTTTTTTTTTCAAGTGTGTCAAGTAGGAAAGAAACTAGATTTTTTTTTTACTGTGACAGAATCTACTCCATTGTTTGAACAGGTTGAGGAAGAAATACAATAGGAAAAGCTTTTATGTAGAAAAGGCCTGACATCAGACTTTGCTCGTAGCAGGAATGTTCAGTTGAGAAATCCCAATCCTATTTTCATGACTGTAAGAATAATGAGCTGAATAAGGGTGATTGGGAATCTTCCATAATTATTAATATTTACTTTGAGACATTTGGAAGTTGGATCCGACACACTGCACACTTTTCAGCACACTGGTGCTGAAAGCTGTTGCATTTGCTTGAGAGGGAACTGCATTTTAAAACTGGTTTTTACCTACTTCTGTATTTTCTGTCATTATTAGACTCATAGAAGGAAGGCAGACCCATATCCATTGGTATGTGTAGATGACCAAGTGTTCTATGTGTGCCTTGATCATCTGAAAATCACTTAAATTCAAGACCTTGTAGAAGGAAGGAGCTGAAGTCACCCAGTAGTTTCTTCCTGCAGTGAGACAGTGGAAGAATAACCAGGAGAAATTTCTTGAGTAAAAAAAAAGGTAACAGAAGATGAGCCTTAATGAAGTAAAAAAAAAACCACCTTGTTTGAGCCTTAATGAAGTAAAACTCTGTCCAACATTGGTAAGAGAGTTGGCTGGATTAGATTTGCAGGGCTGGCCTTAAATGCTTCAAAGAGGTGGCTCTCCACATCAGAAGGATTGGTGCACAGGCACATTTTCTAAACAGGCAATATGGATTTGAAACACAAAAAAATGCCTGACTTTTAACAAAGCTTTATGGCCACAGATGGAGATTCATTAAAATACTTAAAGGATCCTCAAGAAATCAATCATCAACAGAATCTAATGAAACAACTATTTTGCTAACCATTTTGGCATTGTTTGGAAATAGTCTAATAATCTTACATTTACGGCAATGACTCTTTGCAAGGGTTTTATTAATAGTATAGAAACCATTATTATTATAAAAGACATTTATAATTAACACTTTATGACAGAATGATTTAAGAGAATAATATTCATTGTAACTAAGCAGCTGTGAAAACAAATAAAGTGGTAATGCTAATTAATTTATTGCATTAATGCAAATAATATGAATTCAAAGAGATGACAGAAAATAATATGTTAGTAGCTAATAGCAGATTTTTCAAAGAACCACAACACATTTTAGGCTTTCAAAACTGTATTTGTCTCAAAAGCACTAAAAAGTGTTAAAAAATAGCCACTTTATTGATGTGCATCTTCAATGTTCATTATAATAAGGAGCAATCTTGCCAAATAATACTCCAGGATAACCTTTTGACCCGTAATCAGTGCAAAGAAATCCTTATAGTTGGTAAATACATTAGAGAGACTGAAATAAACAAGGCTATTGTTCTACCCTCAATATAAA
>VZTT01005579.1:7816-10316 GCA_013400855.1 Buphagus erythrorhynchus | reverse complement strand
TGTGCTTGTATTGACTGGGATAGAGTTAATTTTCTTCATAGTAGCTGGTATGGGATTTTAATTTGGATTTGTGTTGGAAATAGTGTTGGAAATACAGCGATATCCTAGTAAATGTTGAGCAGGGCTTACACAAAGTAAAAATCTTTTCTGTTCCTCTTGCTACCCCTTCAGTGAGAAGGCTGGGCGTGCACAAGGAGCTGTGAGGGGACACAGCCAGGACAGCTGACTCCAACTGACTTCAGGGATATCCCATATTATATGGTGTCATTCTCAGTGAATAAAGCTGGGGGAAATGGGGATGTTTGGGGTGATGGCCTTTGTCTTCCCACGTCACTGCTCTGCATGATGGAGCCCTGCTGCCCTGGGGATGGCTGAAAACCTAACCTGCCTGTTGAAGCAGTGAGTTAATGCCTTGGTTTGCTTTCCTTAGAATCACAGAATCTGCTGAGTTGGAAGGGACACATCAGGATTATGGAGACCAACTCCTGGCCCAAGAGTCACACCATGTGCCTGGGAGTGTTGCTCAAACACATCTTGAACTCTGTCATGCTCAGTGCTGTGACCACTTCCCTGGGGAGCCTGTTCCAGTGCTCATCCATCCTCTGGGGGAAAAACCTTTTTTCCTGATACCCAACCTAAACCTCCCCTGACTCAGCTTCATACTGTTTCCTCAAGACTTGTCTCTGGTCAAAAGGGTGAAAAGACCCCTACAGATCTTTCTGCTTCCCCTCATGAGGAAGTTCCTACGGTTTTTCTATTTTAGTTTCAAACACGTGAGGACAAATGGACCAAGTTCTGGTGTCACACCACTGACTTTATTGGTGCGCCGATATTTATATTCTAGTTTAATAGAGGGAAAAATAGGTATTTCCAACATAACTGTAATGTTTGAAAGCTTGGCTTTTAAAAGCAGCCAAATTTACTTTTTCACTTAGGAATTAGATTTAAAATCCTATTTTTGGCATTATGTCAATAAATGATCTAGAGTTTTAAAGATTAAAGGGAATTAAGGGTGTTGCCCAGTGACCAGCAACAAAAGTCATGCACTAATCAACACTTTAAATCAATAATCTACCTATATAACCTTTGTCAGACACAGGAAGGGAGGGGGAATTTTCCTTAAATTTATAGCTAAATAATATGTGGTCAAATTAAGAGTTTGAGTTGGAGGGTAAAACTTCTGCCCCAATAAATTTAAAAAGCTTGTTTTTTTATCAAAATTGTTCAGTAATTAAAAGAAAATATTTATTTTACAAATGGGTTTCTATCACAATATGTTCCATCAACAGCTATGTGCAAAAGTCCTAACTTTCTCAATTTTCTAGTGTTCTGCAGAGATTCCTATTTTAGACCACAATGTTGAGAAAAAAAAATGTTCTGGAGCAGATTTAAACATCTCTAAGTAATAGTCTATTAAAAACACTGGGATTTCAGCAACTGTTACTATTGTGCTTTGATATAACTCCATTGTATCAAAATCACAGTGGTTTTACAGGGGTCACAAGCCAATTTCCAACATCCAGAACTTTTTATTTGACAGATCTAATAGCAGGTTATCTCCACACTGTGCTCACACACCCGTTTAATTTTTTATTCCTGTCTTCATTATGTCAGTTGTCCTCATCTTGTGGTGGTTTTTAGCTTAACTCTAGCACTGCCACCAGAGTTGATGGTGCTTAGAAAGAATCAGCACCTCAAAGAAAGTCAGTTAAGGGATAACTGGATAGTCAGCTGGCTGGGACAGAACCAAAAACCCTGATGTTTTGAACTCTTTCTTGGATGACGAGTCTGCTTCTGTTCTCAACAAGAAAGATTCATTTATCCCAGGCATTCACATCTCTCCTTCCCCGGCCATTTGTGGCAAAGTGGAAGCAAATGTCTAGCATATACATTCTTTCCCCAGCTGGATTCGGGTATAAAACTTTCTGACAAGAAATAGTAGTAAAGGGACCAAACCTAGCTCTGAAGATGAACTTAAGGCCCTTGAAATCTGTAGCATGCCAAGATAGCTTTATAATTTTTTTTTTGTTTTAATTTAAACTAAAAAACAACATAGAAGGATGGGCTGCTGAGATCATCTGTCACACCATCTGTGGTTGCCTAGCAGAATTACTCCAGCCTTGAGCTGGAGGAGCTCCCATTTGCAGCTGAACTGCAGTTGGGGATTTTATTAATACATCTCTCATTTATATAGCACCTTTCACTCTCAAGGATCCCAAAGTACTTGTTAAAGGATAAAGTTGAGGACTGAAGACTGCTAAAGGGGGAGAAGTTAGAAAATTTCCTCCCTCCTGACCAGTGGCTTCAAAACTTTTTACTAAAGAAAGCATTTATTGCTGAATTTGTTATTCTCTTTCATTCCTCTGAGTGTGGCTCAATGGGAGGTTGTGACCTTTGGGATGTTGTGCAGCCTTGAGCTGATTTGTCCCTGCAGAGACAATTGCAGATATGCCTGGGTTTTTCTATTGTGCATATGACTGACATGATTTGTAAACATATA